>JAXGGA010000443.1:0-229231 GCA_038373865.1 Uloborus plumipes | reverse complement strand
ATTATGTATTCTTTTAATTATCATTTTTGTAACCCAAAATCCAAAAAGTTTAATATTACATGGCACTATTCATATTTACTGAAAATCGGAACGATGGTATCTAACTTTTATAGCGAAATGTATGTTGAAACATTTTAAATTATGCGAATTCCTATTATTCTGTTTCTTACTCTTGGGAGAAATTTGCAAGCTCTAAACACTAGTAAAATGAAATATCACAAAGACTCACATTCCTTCTTCTGAAAATTTCAAAGTGCTTTAACAAGTTGTGAATTAAACAAAGAAGCATACGTTAACCGTAATTAAAACATAAATGGGGAAAGTAATTAAATTTCTAAAGCTTTATGAGACCACTTTTATGGGTAATTAGTCAAATTTTCGCAATTAAAGTATACTAAAATTTAAATTACAATAAATATTAAGGTGAAATTTCAAAAAGCAAGCTACGTTTACGTTTTTTCTCTTTAAAACTGTTTTCTGAAATGTCATATCATTAAAATATAAAAGAATAAACATTTTCGAGCATTTTTCAGAACGATGTTTTTTCCATTATGTTGTTTCTGTCCAAAATGCTGCACGTAAACTTAATTAAATGCCTAAGTAGTTAAAATGCGAAATTTAAGTCTATCATAATTAAATGTGTGATTCTAAATTGCTCGTCCTGAATATCATAATTTAATTAACAAGTGAAATTAAAATTATTATTTTGCGTGGTTACACTTTATTAAGATCCTTAAACATTTTATACAAAAGCTTCATTATTATAAATACACATAATGGCAGACACAATTTTCTGAACACCTAATACTCATGAAGGGCTCATCTTACAGTAAAACTTTAAGCATTCTTTAAGACAGTTATTTTACTTAAGTAAATCCGTACTACGATGAAAATAGAAATATTATTTACTGAATTTTTTCTTAACTCATTCAAATATGAAACTTTAAAATAAATTATATAATGAATCAATATGTATATTTTTATTATGTATACTATATAGGGGAAACTGGAATGTAATGTTGCTTTTTTTTCTTTCAAATTACGAAACTGTCATACATTTTTTTAAATTAGTTAGATAATTTATCTTGTTTTCAAATACCTATCACCAAGTAATGTACACATTTTCAATCATGGGTAGATAAAACCAAATTCTTTTTTATCTCAAAATATTTTTTAAAAGCACTTTGGATATCCACCAAAATTGCATATTTTTAGTTACATACACTGGCGGAAAAAAAAATCCCAACACCAAGAAAGACTTGAGCTAGATAAACGAAATTTGGTAGGCGTGTTTATACAACTGAAGGATGACATCGATTGAAATTTCGAGCTCCGCGCATAAGTGTGGCGCAGCTGGCGTCACTCAGAACATGCAAATAAGGCTTGTTTTAAAAGAGTGTTGTGAAGCTCGTGAGTATCATTTTTCCGTGAAATTTGACGAATTGTGTTCATGTTAGTCAGGGATGTCTTTAAGAAGACAAAAAGCCATTATCAACAGCTCACCGAGTTTGAACGAGGTCGTACAATTTGGCTACGAGAAGGTGGATTTTCATTTCGCGATATTGCAGAAAGACTTGGGGTGGAATGTTTCCACCATGTGTGATTATTGGAAGCTATGGTCAAGGGATGGTACTACCTCAAGAAGATCGAGTTCCGAGCTGCCACGTGGCACGACTGAGAAGGAAGATCGCCGAATCTTGCGTACGACAGTGGCGCATCGTACTGCATCTGCGGCTGACATTCGAGCTGCAGTTGGTACCGTCGTGACCCAAGGAACGGTAAGAAACTGTTTACTTCAAGGACAGCTCCGACACAGGCAGCCTGTAGCCGGTATTCTATTGACTGCAAACCATTGCCGTTTTCGACGGCAGTGGTGCCAAGACAGAGCTCACTGGAGCTCGGAGTAGAGATCTGTTGTAATTTTTGATGAAAACAGATTCTGCCTTAGTGCCAGTGGTGGCTGTGTATTGGTCAGAAGGAGGCCAGGGGACCACCTGCAACCAAGCGGTCTACGGCCTAGACACACGGCACCCACACCTGGAGTCATGGTCTCTGGAGTAATTTCCAACAGCAAGGGGGGCACTCTTGTGGTTATCCTAAACTCACTGACTGAAAATTTGTCGTCAGTCTGGTAATTTTATCAGTAGTACAGCCCTTCATGAGTAGCATTCAAGGGGGAGTTTTCCAACAGGATAACGCTCGCCCTCACATCGCTGCTGTAACGCAATGTACTCTACAGAGTGCTGACAAGTTACCACGACCTGCAAACTCACCAGATCTGTCTCCAATTCATAACGTATGAGATATCATTGGACGGCACCTCGAGCATCATCCGCAGTCAGCAATGACGATCCTAATATTGACACAACAAGTGCAACAAGCATGACACTCCATACCACAAAGTGACATTCGGCACCTGTATGACATAATGCATGCACGCTTTCAGGCTTGCCTTCAAAATTCTGGAGGTTACACCCTCTATTAAATTAACATAATTTCACATTTGCACAGCATTTTCTTGAGCTTAAATTGGCCAGTGATCTTGTACATTTAATCAATTAAACATGTCACCTAGACAATTGTATTACCTAAATTTTATTACTCTACAGTAAATTTTTCTTGGTGTTGGGATTTTTTTTTCCGCCAGTGTAGATATCGGAATGGAAGGAAACCAGGTGGTGCAATATCTAGCGATCATGATGGATCAAGCCAGAAAAATTCATAAAATTTGTAAGGGTTTGTCTTGCTTAGTCTTTTTTTTTCTTTTGACACTCACTGAAATGTTCTTCCCATAGAATATTACTGGAATTTTACATTGCACTATCTGGATTTGATCTGTTTCGACTTTCTACGAGACAAAAAATTTTCGGAAATTAAGTACCCATACATGAAGCTAGATAGTTACGGTTATGTTGTTCACCATTATCAAGGTATAACCACTTCCAGTGGCATCTAAAATGTTTATTAGATTAGAATCCATTTTGCCCACCTGCTGCAAAAGATATTTTTTTTGATTAAAATTAGCATAGCAACAAATTCAATTCAATGGCTAAAGTTGTCCCTGAACGATGTGTAATGTCGCCTCTTATATTTTGCTCCATGAAATGCATAATTTCAAATGTTGGCAAAAAGAAGAAGTGATCTCTAAGATTTTATGTGATCGTTGAAACATGTTTTAATATCCTTTCATTTACAGGATATATTTTCTCTTGGTGTTTAGAGTAACCTACAGGAATCGGATATCTAGCTCATTAGCTGTTGGGCTTTTACGCCAGGATCAAACGTTTAATTGATCTAACTAAAGGCCCCAAGTTTTGAAAAGCTTTACCTAAGTTCAGTTCTCCAGTAGGTTTTGAAACTATTTTGAGAAGATTCAATCTCACTACTCGGTCAATTAAAAAAACGTTCTCAATAAATGTAACGAAAGATGTATTAAATTTTAATGAGCCTTTACTCAGAAAAAAAAATCCCCTTCTTGATTGACTACGAAGGGGATTACGCACGAACGTTGTGTTTTTCACTATTTGTACTTAAGATTGGTGAATTCGGATTGAATTCAGGTGTTTTCCTTTGTCTCCCTACTTCGCTCCTTTCCGTAAAAGTATTTTTAGATCTCATGGTATTCTCGTAAAACTCACTATGGGGGGGGGGGGGTAAACTCAGGTCATGTAGACACGTTTCACGTCGAAAAACTTCAACTCCACTCCCTGAAAAGAGACAGGAAGGAGGATTCCCTTAGAAAGAAAATAAATTCATGAAAACCCATACATACTCCTGCTTAACTATTTTAAAACGTTATTTAATTTAGTAATCTCTTTCAATTTTTGGGGAAAAAAGTAAGCTGTTGTTATGAATTTGGGTTAAGGCGAGGAAATAGAGTATGAAAGTTAATGGGAAATTTTAAACTGT
This sequence comes from Uloborus plumipes, assembly GCA_038373865.1. Taxonomy (NCBI): domain Eukaryota; kingdom Metazoa; phylum Arthropoda; class Arachnida; order Araneae; family Uloboridae; genus Uloborus; species Uloborus plumipes. Next base: position 225,322 of record JAXGGA010000443.1, on the reverse strand, counting down.
GGGTATACACAAAGGGGTGAAATAGGGTCATATTTATGCAAGTTTTTCTCCCTCACCTAAAAGAGACGTCTCTCCTCTTCTTAAAAATTTATTCTTCAATAATCTTTACATCATTCTAAAATTTAACATAATTCATTATCATGACCTAAGTATCGCATTTTGACCAGATATTTACTTTAAAAATATATATTAAAGTTTCTTTTATTATATTTTGGAGTGTTTTTTTTTTTCTTTTTGACCAATAATTACGACACAAAAAAAGTAATAATAATAAATATTAGTTTAAAAAAGCGGTGCATTTACGTTCTCTAAGTTTTTTTCGGCTTCCTCAAAAACTCATAGACTGAAAAAGCAATTCGGATTCAGAAAGCAGAAATATGGGATTATCTGAATTTCACAAAAAAAAAAAAAAACTAAAAACCGACATTTTCCGAATATTAGGGGGTTTTTCTGCCTGAAATGAGAACCCTGAAATGAGACAAATGAAATTAAAAATCCCTGTCTTGATAACAAATGCAAATATACTACTTTCTTATTGTCAAAACTTAGTTATCATGAGTTTTACTTTAAAAGAAAAAAATAATGAAGTTTACGCTTTTGATCCGGATAAACTTAGCTCTACTGTAGTCTCAAGAATTATCAAGAGACTAATAATTGAAGTATTTTCTCAGCGATGCTTCTGCTTTATGGACATTTTCGTTTTCTTTTTGCCTAAAATTGATTTAACTGAAATTATATTTCACAAAACTATTGGTTTTTATTCATTGTTTAAATTGTCATCAAATGTATCTTTTTCAGATTAAGTAATCACAACTTTTTGTGATTTTGAGCCTACTTTCCCGTTAAAAATAAAAGAAACGAAAAAAGCATTAAAGTGGCTTAATGGATCTAAAAAACATCGCCAAGTCCACAAAATATCGCCAAGTCCAAAAAAATTCGCCAAGTTCAAAAAATATCGCCAAGTCAAAAAAAAAAAGTCAAAAAGAAATAAAAAAGTAAAATCAATATTGAAAAATTAAAAATTGGACAATAGGGTATTGAGATGGGGAATTTGTGTGTCGGTCTGTCTGTCGGTCGGTCGGTCAGTCAGTCTGTCTGCTTCCTCCTAATAACTTTTGAATGAACATTCAGATTTGAACAATTTTTGGTTAAACTTTGAACCGTTCAAACAACCTGTCACCCCTAATAACTTTTGAGTGAACAGTTCAATTCAAACAAACTTTTTTTTGTTCGAAGAGTCTCAGCAAGGATACTTCATTACCGTATTTAAATTTTAATTTGAACATTTTTTCGTTCAACATTGAACCGTTCAAGCAACCTTTCCCCACCTAATACCTTTTAAGTGAACCGTCCGAATTGAATAAGCCTTTTTTTTTGTTCGAAAGATCGACTTTGTAAGAAAATGGTTTTGATAAATAATGTTTGTAAAGTACTTTTCTGAATAATCTTCTGTGAGGACTCTGATTCCGACTCCAACTCCGCAAACATAGCGGAAATGCAGGCTCAAAAAAAAAAAAAAAAAAAAACTGACTGTGCACACGATTTTTTGTTTATTTATTCATTTGTTTTATTTTATTTATTATTATTATTATTATTATTATTTGGCAGACGATTTTTTTTGTAACAAAAATGTTTCATTCACGAGGGCATTTTATTCTTTATTTATATTTAACAACTGGCAACGGATTAAAAGTGAAATTCGAGACATTTTATCAACGGACGAGTTTTTTTTTTCTTTTTTTTTTCTTTCTTTGATAAAATGTGTTTTGATGTACTTATTGTACTTTTAATTTTTTTTTTTGAAAACGATTGAGGAATTTTTCTACGGAAGAACTGTAACAGTTACATTATTTAAAAGGTGCGACAAAACTTTATTTATTAGTTTATTTACTTTTTACGTGTCTATTTCATCTGATGAGAGGGGTATATTTTGCTTTTAGAAATCAGCTTTAAGTGCTAAAAAGGTACGTTTGGCATAATTTTCAGTCTCATATAATCAAGAGAATAATGATCAGATGCTAGAATTCCGATGTCGATGTACGGTAAAGTAGGCTCGTTTAGTTCTTGACAGAACTTCTTGTTTTTTCTGGATGATATTCAGACCATGACAGTATTTTATTTTTATTAATGCTATCAGTTGCACTTAGAAATACATGACTGGCAATATTGTGTGTTTGTTTGTTTCGAATGGAGCTGCGTTTAGCTTCTTGCCATTTGCAGACTTAGTGCATTCCCAAAGACCGGCACCTACTCTTTCATGTGGCACCACCATCGGGGGAATGCCATTGCCACGAGAATTTTAACGCCCAGTTTCCCACTAGATGGAGGCACCTTGGCTTTATTCAATGCGCAACTGCACTAGGAATTTAATTTTGCCAGAGATACTACAAGTCAAACAAGTACTCGAGGGATCTTTTACATGCCGCATAATCATACTCCATAACTGGAAAAATAAATAAATAAATAAATAAATAAATAAATAAATAAATAAATATATATTATATATATATATGTATATATATATATATATATATATATATATATATATATATATATATATATTATATATATTTATATATATATATATATATATATATATATATATATATATATCTATAGTATATATATATATATATATATATTTAAATATATATAATATATATATATATATATATATATATTTAAACTGTTAATCTTGATTATATATGGAGGTATTTTTTTGTAACAACAATGAATTATGTGAGCCTCAAATTGATAATTCATTGTTATTCGTAATCTTTGTTGGAAAATTATATTTAAGTGTGTGAAATTTTATCCATTTGTATGCTTAAAGGCTTATCTCTATTTCTCTATCTGTTCAAAATTGAAACAAAATGGCCATTTTGAGACTAAAAATTTGAATTTTGAGCCTTCTAGATTTTTAAAAATTTTAAAAACCCGCCTATGTGAATTCTACTGCATCGAGGAACCTCTGTGCCAAGTTTGATGAAAATCCGACCAAAACTGTGGATTTGTATATGGAACAAACATATATACACACATCCATATATATATATATATATATATATATATATATATATATATATATATATATATATCATAAAAGAGAAAATTCACACATTAAATTGAGGTTTAATGCACACTAGTACTGTAGTAATACACCTATTTATTTGAAGCTATTCGATGGAATGTTATTTAGTTTCACTGTAAATCACACTAATAAATTAAAACTGCAGCAATTTTGCATTTTTACAGGAGCTGATGTAGTATTGTTCAGTTAAAGATGCAACTAAATTAATTCATTTTCGCTTATGATACATTTCGAATTAAAATATTATACCCCATAAATTATGCTCACAAAGAAAATAATATAAATAAACAAAATTTAAGAGGCAGATATCGGTTTTAATTAATGTCAACATAATTTTAATAAATACAGCGGGAAATTGAGGCAAATGTTCTTTTATTTAATTAATGGACAGAAATGCTAATGTCGTAATAAAAGAACCAAAAGCTCGGAACAAGTTAGCAAATTTGATAGGATATTTTGGACTATAAATTACCATAAAGCAATGGAAAAAATTAAAAATATACGACGCATGCGACATAGTATTTTATTTGGTGTTTCAAATCAAAGTCATTTTAACCGTGAGACCTAAAAAGAAAAAAATGCTTCCCTGACAAGCAACACGTTTTTTTCACGTTAGCCAGAAATCCACATTTCATTTTCCGTGAGGTAATGAAAAATCTTCCTATTAATAACTCTTCTTTAAATAAACTCCATCAACTTTGCATATTTACCTTCCAGACAGCTGAAAAATTAATAGATTAACGCCAAACGGTTGCAAATGAAACATGATTTTAAATAGGAAAGATTTGAAAATATATTTTGAATCATTAATATTAATTGCGTTTTAAATGAATTTCAGTAACTCATTTAGAGATTTTATATATTATGCGTTTCGTCACTCTTCGAAATTTATGTTTCTACATCATTATTCCGGTCATGAGTTGGGGTTGAAAAAAAGGAAATGTTGCACGTAAAAGTGCCATAAAACTTGGCGTAAATATATGACAGTAGTTTGGGGCTCTGTGAAATCCGTTACGCAAATCGGAAGCATCTTTTGAGTAAGATAAAAATGTTTGAAATTTAAAGGGCTTTTATGATGCAAGGAGTTTTAGCATAAACAAATCCTACCGAAGGATATTTACCGCGCCACTTATTATGCTTCATTTCATAATCAGCTTATCATATAATGCAGGTATATATTTAGTTTTTTAAGCATTTTTTTTTCTTTTGTCCAAATGTAAGGAATGTAGCAAAGTTATTGATTTTTTTGTGGAAAATTTATTACAAATAAATCAGAGAATGCTTTTTAATGTAACTTATGATGCTTTAGGGTCACACATGCTTTAGGGTCATTCCATAGAAATGTCAACCTCAGCCTAAAATATAAAAGTAACCTTAAAGACTTAACTGTGACCGATCATTTTTTTCAACATACTCTCTAGTATATGAATCTAGCAACAATTTTGAAAAATCCTTTTTTATCCTTTAGGTTACAAGTAAAATGAGTTATAAAATCAGCTCTGAATGTTACGTTAGTCACTATGGAATGGCCCTTTAAAACAATTATGAAACCAATGTTTTAATGTGTTTTTTTTTTTCAAATAGAGAGAGAAACAATTAGAGAGAAAGAGAGAAGGGGTAGTAGAGGAGGGAATCAGAGAATAGAGAAAAGCAAAAGATAAAATAATACTTTTCGAAATGAAAACTTTTTCTTCATTGAAGTAGGATAGAACAATCGTTAATTTTCTATCCTAGCTCAGGATAGAATAGTAACGATTTACGATCTTACATAGACTGCAGTTGCTGTGAAATAGATTAACCGAATTGAACGCCGAAAAATGAAACATGTGGATTATGAAGCTGACTGCTGAATTTTGATTCAAAAAGTGACTTGTTAATATTCAAGAATTTTTCTTTTTTGAAAAAGTGTACGAAATGAACCCTATTTCTTTCGAAATTTTGCGTATCATTAATGATATCGTCATTATAAGGACAATTTTTGCACCCACAGCGAGTTATCACAAATATATTCATGTTTTGTCTAGTATTAATATAAAGCTCCTGCTTTTGTAACTTAATCATAGCAAGAAAAATACTACTCACTGATATTCTTCTGAAGTATAAATCGTAAATTTACATACATTATAAATGCAAATATTTCAATAGAGCTTTCTTACTTTTTATATTTAGAAATATTACACTGTTGCAAAGGTTTTTATTTTTATAGGTGACAAATACTGAAATTAAGAGTGCTTAATGATGGTTTTTATAAAATTGATATTGAAATTGCATTTTTTCCTTTTTAGGTAAGCATCTTCGAAAGATCATCGCCAATAGTTGAACCTCATGAAATACCTCACTTGTAATGTAAGTTGGACAAAATACTATATCTAACTAATACGCCTCTATACATTTATAATATGTGAAGGGTCAGGGGGGAAAACCACGGTAGTCCACTTTTTGTTGAATTTAAACTGATGCTACCACCTGTTAGAAAAATAAGTGTAATTTCATTTAGTATATGCAATATTCGTGAAAAAACACTGTAGTCCATGTGTTATTGTCATTTTAGAACAAGTATACTGGGGAAGAACAACGTTTCGTAAAGTTTAAATTTCGTTTTTCTCAAAATGAATCAAATGTGACTTTCGTGGTTTTTCCACCTGACCGTTCATGTATATTTAATGCAAGCCTCTGTTAGTTGTATAAAATTTAAATTAAATCCGCTATACCTACCCTAATTATTAATACCTACCCTATTAAATTTATTTATGTTTCCATCTAACTAAATTGCAGCTATTACTCCAAAAAATCATTTTTCAAGCTTGCGCCACAGTAATTTTGAAAACGTTTGCACTTAGAATAAATGACTTTATATTATTAACTATTTTATAATCATTACTGAATTTTATAAGCATTAGAAGTATTAGTTGCTAAGTTGTTTTGTATATTAACGCTACTAGGGCGGCTTATGAGAACCCCGCAATCTGCTAAGAATATTTTAATAATCTTATAGTGTGATTTGTGTCCAAAATGGAAAAAATTTCACGGAAACAATAACAGGAGCTGAGCTTCCGTAAGCGCTCATGTAAATTAAGCGCCGTTGTTAACTAATATTTTTCTAATAAGTGTTTTTGTGTGAATAACAAAAATAAGAAAATCCAAGCTACAGTGCATTCTATTGTATCATTTAAATGACAAAATAGTACGATGATTTCTATTTAATTCAATGAGTTTAATTAAAGATAAAAGAGAAGTTTAAGAAGAAACAATACAGTTTAATTAAAGATGTAATGTGGAAAAAAAAACGAACTCAATATTTTCTCTCAAGTTTGAGTTTTTGAAAAAAATGCAAAAAAAACAAAAAAAACATATTTTACATCACAACTATAGACCAATGGTTTTTGTCTTAAATATGCCTTGCATATCAAATGCTCAAAAGCTATTCTATATAGTGTCGTTAGAATTTCATAATTTGCTTGTAAATAATTTTCGTAAAAAAAGAGCCAATATCCTGTTTCATAGTTAGTTTTTTGTGTATATTTATTAGTATAATATTGTGCGTTTACCATTCTAAACAGCGTTCTTAATTCATAAACAATTTCACGCCTGATTTTGGTAAATTATACATGCAAAACAAATTTTGAAAAAAATCCGATGCATAAGGAGCAAGTATGTAAGTGGGAGTTTATTTCTTCTTGTATTATTTGTAGAAAAATATTTAAGCCTAACAATAGCTCAAAAAATTAGATAATTCATTTGAACAATCTTTCGGTTTTAATGAAAGAACTTCAAGACTAATATCATTAAAGATTAAAATAATGCTGTTAAAGCGACAGTTTGAAAAATAGTATAACTTAGAAAACTGTAATTGCTTTCAAGTGATATTCATCTAATGTTGATATTTTCTCATTTCCATATCCACTTTACTTAATGCTACCGAATTTGTTTTCTGAAACAAATGATGGAATTCATAAATAAAAGCAATTTATGAAGTCCATTAAGAAGAATGCATCTCCGAAATGTTAGAGGGCAACAAATTAAAAAGCGAATGAACTAAGATATGATAATCAGGAAAGAATAATAAAATGAAAAACAAAGAAGTTAAGGAAACTTCAATGAGAATGGAAATGATAAAAACCATATTATCACTTGAATATCCAAAAAAAACAATGTTTTTAAACTATAGTAAAAAATTGTTCAGATTTCAACTTCATTTTTAACATTTTGTTTTAAGGAAAATATTTTAGGGGTTAAAGTTTTTGCATATATTTTATTCCTTTAAGTCTTATAAATATATTTTTAAAACTTTTACATTATTTTTATAATATATTCTGTAAACACATTACGAAGTTAATCAAAAAAGAAGTAAAAAATTAGCTTCTGGAAATTTTTAAACTACGCTGTTTAAAAAATCATTATTTGAAAATGGACCTTTTAACGTAAAAGATATAAATATTTTTCTAAATCATGCTTAGTTTTTGTTATGCTAACCAAACGTACTAAACAGGCTTATGTTTTTCTTAAACATTTTTGGTTTAAAATCGTATTTATAACGTTAGTACTTTATCGACAACTTTACACTGTGCGTCATTAAGAAGACGCCTCGTCTTTTCCCCTCTTTTTCATAAATTTAGTTCTATCATAGTTACACTTATAGATGTTTACATATTATGCAGTGCAATTAGTATTTGGTACACTGCAAAAAATGAACTGTTGTTTGTACAGTATAATACTTTCAGCCGAGGTTCCGATTTAAAATTTCAAAATGCACAGTAGCAAACTGTAAAACTAGCTATTTTGTAGTTTATTACTGGAAAATTAGCAATTTTACAGTTTATTACAGTAAAAGTAGCAATTTTACAGTTTATTACTGTAATATTAGCATTTTTTATAGTTTAATACAATAAAAGTAGCTGTATTATACTGAAAAAATAACATTTATTTTTTACAGTGTGCCAATCGTGTAAAACAGGACGAAAATGAGAACTCTTCTAACACAGTGTATTATCTCAATATGGACTATAATAATTTTTCTGTCCTATATAAAATTCGTAGTAGTTTTTGCATGACAGGATTTTCAACGCTACCATGAAAACCAGAGCAAAACATGTGAAAATTTTCGTTCATGTTTTTTTTTTTTTTTTTTTTTTTAAGTAAGAACTTAAACCCTATAAGCATGCCGTCATCAACTCCGTGAAAATGAATCTTTTCCCATGAATAAATTATAGCCGTACTTCTAGAATTTTCCCGAGCCGTCTTAGGTTTTCTTAGCCAGCCTACGGAACATCTGGAGTAAAATATATGTCCTTAGATGTAAGAATTTTAGGACTGGAAAGGATTTTGTTATTAATTTTTGAAACTATTTAAAGAAATAAAATTACATGGTCCGATTAAGAACTGAATATACAATCTATTAATAAAGTCATACAATGTTCTATAAACAGTAATAATGCATTGAATCAACATCAATTGTTGAAACACACAATTCAATAGTAGAAGTCGGGCTGTGTTCTAATTATAATATAAAGTACCATATCAAATTAATAATAGTTGGGAAGTATATTTTACGGACTTCAATATTTCTAAAGTAATTAAGTTTGCAATTAATTAATTGCATTTTGCTCAGAATATTTTCACCAGTTGAGGGAGTTTTTTCAATTATGGGGAACAATTAAACTGCAAAAAGTGGCTGTTTCTATTTAACATTTGCTGAATTTTCAAATTAATTCAAAACTTTCACGTTGCACGCTTTGTGATGAAATTATAGCAAATACGTAGTCTCTAAAAAGTCATGTATTGAAAAATACGGAGTCACCAGACGTAATGTTTTTTCTGTGAATACCATTTCAATAAAAAATTAAAATGCGGTTTCAATTATTATTTTTTTCAATACTACTAATGAAGTCTGCAAGATCATTAAAATGAAAAAAAACAGAAAATAAGCAATACCGAGCTGATCAGAAATATGTCCGTTACTGGCCCCAGATAAATATGGTAAACCTGGTATAAGCCAACAAGATTCAACATAGTATCAATGAGTATCGTGATAATATATATATAGTATCAATATCTATAGATGTAGAGTAATATGTGCAAATGCCGGATACCACGTCGAAAGAAAGTCCTCCCAGAAAAATATTCTTCTTCCATAACATCGGCAAACGCATTAGCGTCCAAATACCTTAATAAAGAAATATTCAGCCATCTGACATCCTCCTTTTTCCGTGACTGGGGAAAACAATATGTTTCCCTGATCATATATATGAATTCAGAAAATCGCGCTTGGGCGTGGGCGACTCTTGATTCCTCCCCGGTTGCCATGAGCAACCAAGAGTGTTCCAGCATCTGACGGTATTAGAAATATGGCGACTCCTTACCAGAAAGTATAAGGGATCTATAGATCCCGACTTTTGTTTTCGCCAGAGGATGCATGCTGGAGCCATCGGGTGCTGAAACGCACCAGAGATTAAGCTGACCGAGCTTTTTCATCTAACGTCAAGCGGGCTTTTATAAGATAAATGATAAAGGACCCGGAAGGAAACGCAAGAATTTTCTTCAACTACGTGCTTGCGGTGTAATGCGTACCAGCCCCAGAACACACGACACCAACTATGTTGTTTAAAACGTGACAGAACTTTTACTTTCTCAATATCGTTTTTGTCGATTTTTCAGGGTACGTTTTTGTCTGCTGGATCTCTGTAGGATTTAAGTTCAGAATTAGCTGTTACGTGTTGGTTTTTGTGTTTTGATATGTTAACGGCTATTGCATGGGTAACTAACTAAAAATTTTAGCAAAGCAGTAAGTATTTTGTAACGTTCAACGAAAAATTTACTTCGTGCAAACGATCTTTTCTCCCGGATTATTATATATTTTAAGCTATATTTGAAAGGTATAATTGAATTTCCTACCTGCAATTTGGATTATTTTTAAAAATTTGTTAAAAGCATTACTGGCTGGTATTTCAAAATGTACAATGTCAGTCAGTAACCATGCTTTTCTTTCTTTCATTTATTTTTAATCATTGAAAATATATTTTGAGAGTTCAACTATACCATAATATTGAACTTGTAAAACATAATAATCCAAGGGAAAAGTTCTTTTTTACAATGTATATTTTGCGTTTAATGTTAAAAAATACGGTCTGTTTTGCTTAACAAATTTAGTCAGATACTCCTAAAATTGCTCTATTAGTTTATTGGTTTTAACCCCTTGAGATTTATAAGCTGTTTATGAAAATTTGTGATGTCTCAAAAAAAAAGTTTGTTTTTTTAAGCAAGCACTTTTTTTCTTTCTTCTTGTAAATATTCTTATGTCTAAGCAAATTTAGAAAAAAAAAATAAATTGCTTGAATTAGATCATGTATAAATTTCGTTTTGAAGTTTGGGGACACAATTACCTTAATTTATTTAAAGGAATAACTTGTGTTTTTGTTCTTGTTCATGTTAAGCATTTAAGATTACTTAGAACTGCAGATTGCGGAACGCGGAGACTTCTGCTATAGTTAAATTGTTTTCTTTACCCTATAACTAAATTCAGACGATAGCTCACACTATGAACATATCCAGCAAGAGTAAAAAAATAAACTTGTTTTTACAGTACAATACTAGCAGCAAAGGTTCCAGTATTATACTGTAAACACAATGGTTTATTTTTTGCAGTGTAGAATCTCTCAATTTATGGAAGTAAAAACTGAGTCTTGTAACTTAACCACAAAAGCGATTGCCAAAAAACGAAAAAAAAGAAAAAAAACTTATCTGTAACTGCAAACTTAAACATTTTTGACGTCAATTGCAAATTGAATTCTGACTTTATGATGAACTTTACTAAGCGAAACTCTAGTAATTTATTTGTTAAAAAAAAGAAAAAGGAAAAAAAAAAAACAATACGAAAAATATATGTTAAGGAGCAAAACGTTATTTCATTCTTTTTCAAATAATTCAAACGTACAATTAGAACAAAAGCATAGCTTTCTGTTGAAAGATAGGTCGGATATGCAACAACGTAATCATACATTTAAATAATCTAAAATGCTCTATTGCCGAACAATATAAAACATATACTGTCTGCCCCGCTTAATCGGGTAACGGATGAAAGAATACCCCATTATACGAATAAAACATTTCGGAACCAAATATTACCCCAACAATAGACACAATGTTAAAAATCCCCGCTTAAACGAATACCCCGCTTAATCGAATAATATTTCTTGGAATCGACAGTACTCGTTTTAGCTGGGACGACAGTTATATATATAGATGTATAAATGTAATAAGATTATAATTAAATTGATGAATTATAGTTAAATTATTAACTTTAATTTAATTGTGTACGAATCATAATTGAATTTGATTAATTAAAATACATAATTAAATTGTTCTTGTATCATTGCATGTAAAAACACAGGTTTTATGGCTTGCAGTAAAATGCGTTAAAACGTTTTTGCTATATGCATTGAAACGTTTTATTAGGTTAGTTAAATTTAAAGGAAAGATTTGTTTAACAAAAAGAAATTCTTTGGTTTACTACAACTTTAAACGTTTTATTTTTCTATTACATTATCATATTTTTGTAAATCTGTTGAAAATCAAAAATTTAACACAAAAAAGGAAAAAACAAACATTTAAAAAATTAAGTTAGATTTTATTTTGTAAAACGGAAAGAAACAATACGATGTTATGTCAAATTAAAATCTAAAAAAAAAAGGGTATGATTTTTCAGTAAGTGAGAAGGCGTTAGTATTTGCATTTCTCCATAGAATTCCGAATTCCTCAAAAATGAATAATTCTACAATTCCTTTATTTAAAAAGCTAAAACATATGTTAAATAATCGTTGAAATAAATTTTCTTTCGTTAGAACAAATGTATGAATTCCTATGGACATTTAATTGAAGAATGTTCTTCGTGAATTGAGCGAGAGAAAATGCTCTTTTCAAAATGGCAGCATTATGTGTTTTATTTTTTCAGCGATGCAATAAAATATATTAAAGAACAAATTGAGCTGCTTAAAAAGCAAAACCTATTTGAATAGCTCTGAATTTTTTATCATTTTAATAAACTAGAACGCGCCATGACTTTTCTCCAAGTACCATCACCGCAAATTTTTAAATTATCAAAGAACTTTACATCATTAATTTAGATATGCAGAAAGCGTCGACTCTAGGGACAGTGTATTAGAGGATATTGAAATATAGTTCTGTCAGGCAAACAAAATTAAAAGTAGCTCATTTTTATTTTTTTTAGCTGGAATGGTGAATTGAAGACTTATATTAGTTTTTGGTAGTAATAACTTTTCTAAAGATAATACTAGTTATGAACAGGAGTTGGTTTATGCGAGAATTTCGAACTATCACTACATTCTGCATTTGTTAATTATTTTATCTAGCATAACTTATAAAAGATAGCACCACATATCAAAATTTTGTTTATGGTAAATATTAGCAGTTTTTAGTGCAAACACTAGCATACAATGTACTATAATCACCAAAAATTCTTTTATTGCAGAAACTAGCATTGTTTTGCAGATATAAATGCCTGCCATGCACATTCAACAGCTTTTTTTTTTCAGTAGTATTTTTATTTTCTACTTCATTTTATTTTTATTTATTCATGTATTCTTTATTTAATTTTTTACTTTTATTTATTTTCCTTATTTATTTATTTTAATTTCCGCCCAGTTACTCACATTAAGCGCATTTTTCATTTCTGACTAAGAAGTAGACATATGGAAGCACTCCACGTAAAATATGCTCCAATACATACATTTACCTCAAAAATCGTTTTGCATTTCCATACGTTTAAAGCAACTCAAAGAAATAATCGCAGCACTGATTTTTACTTAACATATATTCCCAACCGCACGTGAACAGATCCATCAGAGACTAATAGCGGCTAATCGATCCGCGGCCAATTTCATACGAGCAGCAACTTTAATAGTTGGTCTCTTTGTTTGGGCAACGCTTATGACAATTTCCATTTTTGCGCTGGTAAAACAACGGATTTGAATTAAGATTCGATATTCTCTCGTGGTGTTTATGGATTTGCATTTATCTGAACAGTCACAGATGGCTGCCTCTTTCTGTCCCTTGTTGCCACTATGCGGGAATAAATTATTCGAGTATTGATCCTTTCGTACGACCACGCTATCAGAAAGCTGTCAAGGCACAATGAAATGGGAACGCCCAAGATATCTGGTGGAACTTCTCTGCCCTGTTTCTGCTCATGCTTTCGCGCAACAAACTTTGTTCCTCTTGCATTAATTATTTCTGCGACGTGTCATTAATTGCTTTAAGTTAAATCATAAATTTTAAATAGTTAAAGGAAGTTTGAGAAAAGAAAGCAATAAAAATGGCGCAGATAAAGATTTCAAAGAATATCATGTTTAATGTCAGAAGCTTTTTACTCAGTTTTAAACATAATGAAAGACGTATTTGTCCCTAACTTTAAAGTCTGTTTCATTAATTATTGAATAACAATAATTCATTAATTTTATTTCATTCACGTTATAAATCATCACGTTACAGCAGAATCTGAATATTAGCAAAAAAAAGAAGTTATTGTTTCAAAAACATAATGTAATTATCATTATTATGGTAGTTTTTATTTTTGTCATGTTATAATAATTATTGTTGTCAAAAAATATGTTTGTTATTTTTCTTATTATTTAGCAATGACAAAATGCTATATGTTTCCTTTTTGGACCTCAGACATCGTGTGGTCCCTCGTTCAAATTGGCAGTCTGCCAACGTTACTCACCAACCTGCCTCTACTCTGTTAACGTCTTTTCCCCGTCTTCACCACACTGCAAAAAAAAGCTGTTATTTTACAGTACAATTCTGGCATCAGTGGTTCCAGTTTAAAACTGCACAGTTTATTACTGTAAAATAGCTAGTTTTGCAGTTTATTACTGTGCATTTTACAGTTTTAAACTGAAACCTCAGCTGCCAGTATTATATTGCAAAAACAATAGTTGTTTTTTTGTAGTGCAAACAGTACCAGATGACGGACCGATAGCTGATCAACCAGTGCACCTGCTCCTGTTAGTGCGACCCCCCCCCCTGCTTCAAATGGTTCAGGTCCGCTTTCGGTCCTCGGCAGAGCAGGTAGAGCAGATGCTGAAACCAATGTCCCCCCCCCCCACACACACACAAGACCGTCTTACAGACAGGCAAACCAACACTTCATACACACGTCTACGTAAACGCGCGCCACATATTCACGCGTACCCATCGCAGTTTGTCATTGCAAAAAACATGATTTAAATTCAAGATGTCAAAATTCAATTCTGATTATATTTCTATTCAATTTTCCATAATTTTAAATTTGAATTCAAAATACGAAGCATCAAAATACTCTTGTCTAAACTCACATTCTAAAGCGTATTTCCAAAAACCTACGCTATAGATATATCAACATATATCTATCTATATATATTATACAAGGTTAGTACAAAAGAATGACCGGAGTTTATTGAATAAAACTTCTGAATTTTTTTTTTTTTTTCGGAAATTTACTATACAACACTTCATGGGAGACCTAAATGCCATTTAGCGCAAATCATGTCACCAATTCCCTCTAACGATTCCCTTATTCGACAAATTATTCCCAAATCTGGATTATTTATTTCTTGTAATGCCAATTAAATGGTGAAATATCTAATAGCTCTAAACATTTCTACTCGCATGATTATGCATTGGAAGTAAATTCCCGTATGACATATTAATCCCCACATTTAGTCGCACATAGTGAAGCGTGATTTACAGCTTTATACACACCAAAGGAACGGGGAATTGTGCTTTACTAATTGCCTCCGCAGCCTTTTGGTTATTGATTAACTATTAATTTTACTAGAAGGAACAAAAGAATCTTCTACATCAACTTTGTAAAGAATGGGAAAGGCTATGTATCACTTTTGATACACTAGTTTAAGTATAACACGCGTGTAGTTTAAACAACTTGTCTAACCATTTTATCCATAGCTATTAATGTGCTGTAGATTCGGTTTAAGTTGCCGCAAATTTCCTCATTTATTTGTGTTAACTGTAGAAACTACTATTGTTTGGATATTAATAAAATGATAAGTTATTCAGTTTGATGGCTTTATAAAATAATTTTATACATTTGACGAAATACGGTTACATTTTAAGAAGTTTTATTAAAATAATTTTTAAAATATAATTTTGTTGCCAGGCTTTCACAACACACAGAAGAAATATTTTTAAGCCGCTCTTTTTCGATACATAGAAACACGATTGAAAGTTATTTTACCCTAAAAGCATGCGAATGAAAATTATTAGCAAAAAAAAACTACTTTAACATTAAATTTCAGATAAGGCAACACTTATATTATATATTTTTTTACTTATATTATATATATACTACTAAAAGACAATATTTATTGTACTTATTTTGCCTTAATTAAATTTCATGACAAGTACTTTTCATATCATGTTCTAAAATACTGCTATCTCAAAACACGAAAAAAGAAGGTAATTTAAATGATAAACATGGCTAAAGATCTCTCGGAACAAATTTACAACTCAGCAACTTTTGTGTTTAAACTGAGCAACTGGTTCGGTTTGATAGCTTGTCAACCTTTCTACAGACTTTGAAACCAAATTTTTTTGACAGTTTCAAAACACGAGTTACCCGTCTAAACTGATGTTCATATTTCTAAGATTATTTTCATTATCTTAACTTCTTTTACTGAGGTTTTTATTCTCGCTTGGGAAAAGTTGAATTGGTCCTTTGAAAAATCAATGTATCTGTACATTTAGGGCACAGTAACGCAAGTCAAAAAGTGGCAAGTTGCAAGTTGTCACTGCAGTGTATGGACATTTTATTCCGCATTGATTCATGTTAAAAAGTTTAAAATTATATAAAAATATTTCCTTCATCGTGGTTTTTTTTTTTATATAAATAAGAGCGCGAATGACAACCTTTGTATGCAACAAACAAAGTTTTTAAGCTCTCCTGTAAAATGCTGATGGTTTAAGTTAATCTGGTGCAATTTCACCATTACGTTCTTAACGATAAAACTTTGAACATAATTGTTATTTGTTGTAATCAAATTTTATTATAACATAGACGAAATTAAATTACACAAGCGCAAAAAAAAAAAAACTAAATTTTATCTAACCAAATTGTATTTATGTGTGTTTGAAATTTGCGTCCGTAACAGTGAAATTGCTCTCTAATTTTGAGGTATAGGTATAATATACAGTAAGAATAAAATTTTAAATCAATTTTATTTTTAACAGTTATCAATTACATGTATTTTGTCAGTTGTTCTTATGTCAAAAAAAAAAAACGTTATTACGTATAATTACTACAAAATAAACTATAAATATCATCTTGAATAAATCTTTTATGCATTCAAAATAAAACAAATGGACAGTGTAGTCTATTTTCCCTTTAGCGCTATCGAAATAAAGAGGAAAAAGCTCACAAATGAAAAATACCGAAAGCAGGAGAGAAAAAAAAAACGCCTATTTTCCACCTCCGAATGATTTGCCTTGCAACTTTTCTGGCAACATCGGAGCCCTAAGGATAATAAAGAATCCGATTTGTGTGTTTTGATCCTTGCGTAAAAGTAGATGCCTCGATCTTCCCAATCAATAGAAGACGGAACGTTATTAAATTACACTATCTGGTGTGCCTTACAGCTTGATTCAACAGAAGAAGGTATAAGTAACACAAACCCTAATGTATTTAGCAAGGTTCTCGGCCCTTGGGGATTGTACTGCTGTTCCGGACTCTTGTTCTGCAACACTAATCACATTTCATTAGTCTTTATTCAATTTGCCGTGTTTTTGCCTTTTTTTCTGACTCATGTTTGGTATCCAATTACTTATGAAAGCCAAAATATGTTTGAATTATTTTTATTTATTATGTACATGTACTACATATTGAACATTCCAATTCAGATGACTGCTTCATGACACATTTTTTTTTAATAGTTGTCCGTAATGAAATAAGGTGAGAGATATTTTAGCGCTGGAATTTCGAATATGAATTCATAATCACATTACTTCGAATAGTTTTGGAGAATACGTTGAATGTGCCAACATTATTCTGTAATACTATTAACTGTGGTATGACAAAAAGAATGTGTCAGCTTTTATTGGAATAACATTAGCTTTATCGAAAAATAAATGCACAGACTTAAAGTGAATGTCCGCACTGTTGTTGAAGCCATGAATTCAGAAAAACACGTCGGTCATAATGGTATTTAACAAATTCAACGAATACATTTTTAGCAGTAAACTAATTATTACTAAATAAATAAATAAATAAAACTGAAATTGTTTCACGCGAGTCGCAACGATTACTCTATTCACGGAAGAGATAAGCCGGAGATAAAAAATATATAGGTTGCCAGAAAATTTGGTATGGGTGTAAAAAAGGTAGAGACGGCGGGAAGCGGGTTCAGCCGAAGCGCCGAATACCGAAGCTTTAGCCAATTAATGACTCAATCTTCGGCTGCTAAATATATTTGAAATTCTAATGTTGAGCGTGAAACAAATGTATGCAATGTTATACTATACTCCATATGTTTCAATATTCTTAGTGTTACACAGCAGTTTTAGCGTAATTTCTGTTTCAAATTAATTTCACTAATTAAAGTATTTATTTTTATTTTGTACTAGTAATACAGAAAAAGAAGTCATTCCTGTTTTTTTTCTTTTTTCGAAAAAAGTTGAATGAGCATTTTTTGGAATATAAAAAGCGTGTTCTACAGGTAAGTTGATGTTTATAATAAAACCAACGTGACATCATTCATTTAGCGCTATTCAATAGTCAAACATAGCACAGCTTGACTAATATTTAGTTTCTTTAAACTTCCCCGTGACTCGTTTTCACCTCACTTTTTCGTTTGAAAGTGCGATGCGTTGAAACTTCTTCGCTTTTTCCATTTTATTAAAAGTGAGAAAAAAGCGGCCTTAAGTTAAATGAACAGAGAAATGGCTTGGCCATTTTCAAAATTTCTTTCCGAATCATTATCTTCGCGTATTTACTACCTTTGCTATAGGTCATAGAATACAGGCAGCAGTTTTATTAGACACGAAAAGGAAAGAGATTTTTCCCCACAAAGAAGCTCATCTGCTATGGCGCCTGAAATAAAAGCCCTAAAATTAAGTGCACCCTATGCAGTACTTTTGATTGCTGCTATCAATGCGAACAATTGGTTGATTTTTCTCTCTTGTCGGTGTTAAAGAAAAAATTCCACATTCAGGAAACGTCCTAATGTTATCTAGAAAGTGTGTTTGCTTTTATGTATTTTTCCTAATGATATTTTTATATTGCGTTCTGGGTTGACATTTAAGAAAAAACGCTAGTGTCTCGCTTCGGTGTTATTTAACTATTCAAAAGCTTCATACATTAAAAACGTTAAAAAAAAAGACAGCAAATTCAGTTTGGAAATCTTTTACCTTTCTAATCATGGCTAATTTGTAATGATTTATGCGACACGATAAAGTTTTCTTATTTTGAGTTTCAGTCTTTTTTCTAAGAATAAAAATATATGAAGGTCTAAGTATTTATCGCTCGAATTGAAAGGCAAAATTAGGGAAACTCTTTAGCTGCTAACATTTTCATTTGTCACTACATTTTTTAATAAATATATATTTTTTTAACTCAAAACCCACTTTTTAACCTTGTTGGAATCTCTATTCCTAAATGCTATATTTAATGTAAATAATGTAGTTTTTAATATTAGCTCATAAAGGCTGCCTCTTGAATTAGAAAAGATTTTAGCAACTGGTGCAGATGTTTATATCAAGTTGTTTTCCTTGCGTGAGGAGCAGAAAATAAATCACTTCTAATACTGTAACTAGCCAAAGCCGTCAATGAGGACAATTTTCTGTAGCAGTAAAAACAATAGTTCACATATTATTATCATTATAAGGATTTACGAACGACATAACTACAATATGTCATCGAAATTGTTTTCTTCTACGAAGCATCCCTAGCAGCATCATCTCATCGGCCGATGATCGGCCATTCATCGAAACCCGATGAAATTCTCATAGGCCGATGATCCAATATGTCTCATCGGCCGAGCAGAATCCGAGCAGCAAAATCCGATGAGAATACGATGAGATTTGGAGCAATTTACGAGCAGAACAGTCCCGTGCCGAGGAAATTCATCAGGAAACTTGATCGGAAGGATATCGTTTTCCGATGGAATATAGCTCATCTTATTTTCATCGGGAAAGTTGATCGGAAGGATATCGATTTCCGATTAAAAGTAGCTCATCGAAAACCGTGTTCGGATACTGATCGGAACGATGTCATCGTGCGTTACAGGATCAGTTTACGAGGAGTTTGTTGATCGGCCAAGCAAATTCCGATGAGTTGATGCTACTTGGGATAATATTACAATCAGGACTGAGTTCTAAAACATTGCTTTCTACGAGAAAACTTCTCCATCTAACAAAGCACCAAACTCTTCAAGAAAAAAGTTAAAATATTCTTTTCTATCATCTATTAACAAATGTTATTTCACGAACAATGTATTTTCCCTACAAAAAATATGACCCCAGAAATAAGTTTTTGTAAGACGTAGAAATAATGGAATTCTGAGAAATAAATTACACAGAGCGAAGAAAATTAAAGCATTTTTTCTCCCTCCATCAAACGCAAAATTTATCAGGCTTCTCTTTTGCTATTATTTTAGTTTTTAATTCTAGACAAGACCGGATTTCACTTTTAATCATTGACATATTATACTGGCGGGAAAGATAATTAACTATTAAAACTGCAGGATACTTTTTCGTCTTCGATGTCATTTTCTATTGTTCCGAATTTTTAAAGATGTACTGAGAAGGAAAAAAAAGTGAAAGCTGAAAGAAAGTTTAACATAAAAGCGTCTTCATATTTTAAGACTTCTTTTTATCGGTCGAATTTCTTTCACGAAGAACAAAGTTTTCTGCATTAAATAATTCACGTTCTTTTTTGCACTGTTCATAAATCATTCTTTTCTTGACTTTCAACTTTCAAGTCCATCTGTATCCAGAAAGTGAACTAAGAATGCAAATGATGTCTCGTTTTTTATATCTTAACAATTTTAAAGTATTTTTACTTTATGAAACAGAAAGTAGCTTTGTTAACTTAAATATAAACGTATTTCTATGAACGTTTTTCAAAATTTAATTGCAACATAAGGTAACTTTTAATCACTTCAAAAAAAATAATAATAAAAATAACGTAAAATTTTGCGTCATTAATGCAAGCTTTTAACTTTAAGTGATGAGTAGAAAGCGTTAAATTGCTAATGTTTTGTGCATAATATTTTTAAATCACGTGTAATATCATTATCCGTATCAGAATGCAAAATTGAATTTATTAAAATATACGTGTATGCAATACATGGAATCAATTTTAAAATATCGAAAATAGAAATATGTTATTAGATAGTAAAATTTCAGTTTCTAAATGTATAGATTATTTGTAGATATAAAATTGGCCGTGTGTATATAATATCCACCGACAGTTCTAGGTGGTCCTTACATCCATCAGCTCACATTTTGCGCAATTAAAAAGTTGTTACTTGTAATACCGAAGCACGGTTCTGCGCTCTCCGGCGCGTTTGTGCTTTCTTAAAGTTGTATTTTTTCTTTTATTTTTAACACAATGTTTTGATCATCTGGTTATTTATTATGAATCAAACATTTAAAACAAACAAACGGAGTCCTAAAAAACACATGAGGTCATATCAGATTAATACACGGTAAAAAATGAATGTTTTTTAACAGTATAATACAGCTAATTTTACAGTAATAAAGTGTAAAAATTACTAATTTTACAGTAATGAAATGTAAGTAAAACTGCTAACTTTACAGTACTAAACTCAAGACCGTCATTTCGTTTTTTTTTTCGGGAGATGGGGGGGGGGGAGGCAAAGGGTGTATATACAATGTAAATTTACCAAAAAATGGCAAAAAACATGCCTACTTGCATGTAAATACATTAATTTCCCCAAGTCAGAGGGGGAGGCAAATGACCCGCCCTGAACCCCGAAATGACGGGCCTTACTAAGCTGTAAAATTACTAATTATATAGTTTATTACCGTGCATTTTACAGTTGTAAACTGGAACCTCTGCTGCCAGTATTATACTAATATTTTTACAGTATAGTACAGCTAAATTTAACAGCAATAAACTAAAACTGCTTGCTTTACAGCAAGAAATTATAAAATTGCTGGTTTCACTGTTTATTAGTGTGCATTTTACAGTTTTAAACTGGAACCTCGACTGCCAGAATTATACTGTAAAAACAACAGTTCAATTTTTGCAGCGTGTTTGTTTGAACGAAAATGTGACCTCTGGCAAGCAGCTCTCATATTTTACTCAAAGAAGCTTAAATAGTCTTTAAAATGTAGTATGACGACATTCGTGAGTCTTCAAAAGGTTGCAGTTATAAACTATAGAAAAAATTATTTAAAAAAAGAAAACGCGCAATGATAACAAAAAATATCGGATTCATTCAAATTATCTTCTCTTCATTTATCTTTGCAGTTACCTTCTACAGGATACTCGATACATTTCCACGCTATTTTTATTTCTTCTCATCGCACAATATTTCAAAAAAAAAAAAAATCGATTTATGTTAGAAACTGAAAAGAATCGATATATGCGTCTCGAGCGAGTTCCTTAAATATAAGAAATTAAAAACAAGACTTTCTTCATGAAGCGACGAGTTTCTGAACTCTCAAAGTGGTTATTATTTGGATTTTTCAAACGCAGCAGAGATTGGAGACCCGGGGATTAGCATTTTAAGCGTTCGTTTTGCATTCAGATGAGAAGGAAGTATTGAACATTAAGATGTTGCTGGACGTTTTTCTATCTTAAATCCTTTTTTCCTCCACTTAAAATCTCGCATAAAGGGCGTAAATGCTCATGAAAAAATTTCAAATAATGAAAGCGTGGAAATTAAAAGGAAATGAAGAATAAAAATTTCCTGGCTTTTAAAAAATGCTTTCGCATCGGAAGAAACTTTCCCATGAATATGCTGATTGAAGAGGGTTGAGAGTTTTTAGTTATGAACTATTTTCTAGTTAAAAAAGTTTTTTTTTTTTTGGGGGGGGGGGATTTTTTTTTCATGTGAAGCGATTCAGTTATGGATTCTCGTTTTGAATTCATTATTTCATCGCCTTTTAGAATAGGTTTTAAAAAAGCATGAAATATTAGAATACGTAATAACATCAAACTAATTATGACTTTTGCTATAAAAATATAAACTAACAGTTGTGCCATAGAGATAGCAAATAAATAAAGAACTACATTAACAACAGAGAATAATTATGCTGGAAAATTATTTTTTTTCTATGTAGTCAAAATGAAGTGCACTATTAAAAAAAAGTTAAGTGGATATCATCTAACAGTTTGCGCGATTCTCTTACATTTTGCTCGTTTATACAGAAAAGCAATGGAAATATATATGCTTCCAAATCACTTTAGTAGTAAAAGCGCAAATTAATAATAATGTAACAAATTTTAAGTCTTTTTTTTTAAAGTTTTCCATTACCAAAGAATATTAACCAATGAGTCTGCCTTTTAAATTTAAAGAGAATCAATCAATCAGAAGCAGTATGATTAAATCATAGTTTGTGATGTCCTGTCTAAAAAGATGAAGACCATGACTTCGTTGAGAACTCGATGCAGATTTCACTTGTTAATTCATTCATTCTTTGAAGAAGCTATAGCCATGTCAGCTAATTTTAGCCATGTTTTTTTTTATAATGTATTTTTTTAGTTTACCAAAACTGGTGTTAACCCATTTATGACCAAGTTTTTTTAACGATTTTTTTCCCATTCTATCACACCGATTTAAATATCAGCAGATATATCATGCATCAGTAGAGATATATCTTGGATGCATTTACAAAAAAAAATTCATGCTAAAATTTTCCCCTTTATTATCCGTAAGAGATGTTGGTGTTGTCTGGTGCCAGCCAGGCTGTCAATTTGCGCTGCTTCACTTTTGCAATTGCACCGTAGTTAGGTGTGAAGTCCGACTGCGACTTTCACAGTACACGCATACCATAGGTACCCGTTTATAAAGCAGGCAATCTTTCACAGCATAACAACACATTCACACACAGAAAGCACAAGGCCAGGAGGAGAAAGCACATCTATGCCCAAGTCGGGACTCGAACCCGGAACCACATCATCCGTGGCAGCCTGCTCTGACCACTAGACAAGGTGGTCGGCATCACGTAAGCCCCATTTTGTTTAGGGTTGCTAAAAATTTTAGTAAAGGGTAGATGACCTACTTACCCCTTCGTATGAGGTAAAGGGGACACCCATCTCATTTTTGAAATCAGTAATCGTTATGTATATCTAAATCATTATTTTAGTAAATATAAATGACCCTTCATTTTGTTTTTTATTAATAAGGTTCAAAATAAAATAAGTCAATAACCTTTTTTGCTCTAAAACTTTTGTATAAGGCTGTACAATAAAACTATTCTAAAAATGGATGCCATTACCCAAGCCGATGCGACTTAAAATTGTTAAATTATTATAAATGTTTATTCTTACTATTTCAGTTATTGATAATCACAGGTATCTACTGTCTGTTTGCGTATTGTGCGCCTGGGAGCCACGGACGCTTCCATCTGAAAAAGGGGAGATAGGTTTAGGATGCGCACTACCCGATGCCTTCAGTTTTTGTTCGCTTACTACTTCCTCGTTGCTTTTCCCCTCTATTTCGAGAAAGTCCGAAGAGACTTGGCGCGTGCGCAGATGCAGCCGAGGTCGCACGAAAAAATTTTAGACAGTATATGGCTTTTATGCAGAAAGACGAAGAATGTAAAAGATTCTTTTACAAGTAAACTTAAAAGAGGTTTTTATTTTAGTATTGCTTTTTAAATATTCAATAAGTCATCTACCTTTCAAAGAGTTTATACTCTTGCATCATTGCATAAATATATCGGAAAAAAAGGTGACATTGATTAGCTTAATTAGATGCGTAAACCTTTGTATTTGATTTAGTATTATGATAGAACCATGAACTGAAGTAAAAATGGTTGGTTATGAATGCTAGCTCTGAATTTTGACTTTAACCGTAATTCATGCATAACATATTTGTAGCACATGTTTTTTCGTAATAGATTTTCAGAATTAACTGCTCCCAAACATGCCATTGAATAGAAGATATGTGTCGATAAATATCCTATGAAGAACGAGATATGTAGTTCTATTGTTTATTGCTGACATTATTTTAAATAAAAGGAACAGTAAAATCTTTTTTGTTCGACGTGACTACATTGTTCAACATTTCATCTTATTTCTCACTTGGGCAGCATAACTCTAAGCAAGAAGAATAACCCCTGTAATATATTCTACTCGGAAAATTATATTCCAAGAATTATGTATCCCTCCGCCTAAAGCAAAATTTGATAAGTTCTTCGATAGTCATTTTTTTGTTTTAATATATCATCCCAGCTGGGGCTATAATTTTTTACTTATTTATTTATTTACGGCGAAAGAGCCTGTGCTTCTCCCCTGACTGACCCATTTTGGAAAAAATCGATACTTTAGCGAAAACTTTCTTGCTAAGCAAAATGCTAGGGGTTTTTTTTTTCCTCCTCGCGTTCTTCTTCTTCTGCCACGCGTAAATATTCTGTGACCTTTTTTCTGTGTATCGCTTCCCTTGCAACCCCGTTTTGCTGTCAAACTAATGGTTGAAAATGCTAGCTGGCATTTGGTGGGACGGCGTTACGTGGACCATTACTTCTAATGTAGGAATTCAATTTCTTTTATTTTTCCAAAGGGAAGAACGACAGCTTCTAAGATGGATTTTTATTTCCAAGAGTTTAATAAGAGATTCGCCTTCCCTGTCAGGGGTCAAGGGCGAATTTTTTCCGCCGCCAAAATCTTGTATCTATGCTTTGTTGTTATGTCTTTGGCACGGTGCCGCATTAATTCGAAATAACTGCTCTTGCTCGCATTCGTGATTTATTTAGCTAGTTCTCTCCCTGTATCAGAAAGAATCTTAAGTAGAGATCCGATTTTACGACTCATTGCTACGCGGGGCATAAAAGACATAATGAAGATTGCTGTTGACTCATGATTTATTTTGAGGAAATAGCCCGCTATATTGCTGTTTGACTTTACATAAGAAAATAAAAAAACTCATTTTTAAATACTGAAGTTTAAAAAAAACGTAAGAATGGCTGAAGGAGAAATTAAAATACAAGTACCTTTAAAATACAATTACATCCAATTTTACGACTCATTGCTATGTGGGGCATAAAAGACATAATGAAAAGTGATGTTGACTCATGATTTATTTTAAGGAAATAGCCTGCGATATTTCTATTTGACTTCACATAAGCAAAAAACTAAGTAAAAAACTAAGTTCATTTTTAAAAACTTAAATTATTATACAAATTGTAAGAATGACTGAAAAAGAAATTAAAATACAATCGCATTTAAAATACAATTATATCCAATTTTACAACTCATTGCTATGTGAATAATAAAAGCCAAAATGAATATTTACTAATGATATTTATTATGATTATTTAATTTGAGGAAGTAGTTCGTTATTATGGTATTTTGACATCACATAATAAAATAAATAAGTTTATTCAAAAAATTGAATTAGTTTATTAAGTGTAAGAATGATTGAAAAAGAAATTAAAATACAATTACATAGAAAGTCAATTTTATGACTCATTTCTATATGGGACATAAAAGACATAATGAAGATTGCTGTGGACTCATGAATTATTTTGAGGAAATAGCCTGCTATATATTTCCATTTGACTTGATATAAGAAAATAAATAAACTCATTTGTAAAAGCTTAACTAAATATAAGAAGCGTAAGAAAGACTGAAAAGAAATTAAAATACAAGTACATTTAGATACAATTACTCCCAATTTTACGACTGATTGCAATGAGGACAATAAAAGAGACATAGTATAGATGTTTATGACTTTTTATCTACTTTCAGGAAAAAGCTCGTTGTATTAGTATTTGACTTCATGTAAGAAAATTATTTTGTTTACAAAAATAATTTGATGTATGAAACGTATACATAAGAATGACTAAAAAAGAGCTTAAAATACAATTTCATAGAGTTCAAACTTTACAACTCATTGCTATGTGGGCATAAAAGACTTAATGAAAATTGCTGATGACTCGTGATTTATTTTGAGGAAATATCACGCTATATTGGTTTTTGATTTCATATAAGAAAATAACTAAATTCATTTTTAAATACTTGAATATATATATGAAGCGTAAAAATCACTGAAACAGAAATTAAAATACAATTACGTGTAAAAAGTACAGTACAAAGTTACATTTGACAAAATTGTACATTACTGTTAATGTCTTTGACAACGCACGTTAGACTTTATCAGATATTAACTATGTGAAGTAAATGAAATAGAAAATGAGTACTTAAAGATAAATAGGTCTGTTAGATCTGTTTATCATTGTAGGGTACCCTTATACATTACAGCCCAAATTGAATGTGTTCTCCGCTTTAATATTGAGCTTTTTGCAATAATTTGCAAGAATATTATTTTACTAATTTCGGAATGTTATAGTTATTGAAGCAATTATAAATAGTGAAACCTAACTCGAATTCTAAAAGTATACGTTTTATCCATCAAGAGGTAAGTTAAAAAACAATGCAAAAGTCGACTTTATCGTATCAAACGCTGAACAACGATCGGAGAAAAATCTGTGTTGTTGACTACAAATTCAGTCTATATCCAGTATTAGCAATTTTTTTTAAAGTTCTAACAGCATTACTTGCATTAAATGAGTTTCAAAGAATTCAGATGGAAATAAACAGAACTAATTTGTAAGTGAGAAAAAGAAACACTTTACTCCGAACAACAAACAGAAACGTTAATCTTAGTAAGTATGTAAAATATGTATGTATTGCTATATATATTTTCAGTATGCAGCATTTAAAAACAAATAGATTCACAAATTTTTGATACTAAGCTATACAATGGCAGTTTAAACAGCGTTGGGGGCAGTGGAAATGTTGTACTATGAATATAAACTTATTTAAAAGTATATTCCTCTTTTTAAAAATCAGTTGCATATTGGTTTCTGTTAAGAGGTGTATCTGTATAATTATTAATATCTATCAACAGATAGAATAATATAGTTTCTATACTTTACTCACTGTATGTATATGATTCGTAGTAACTCTATCTCTGTACCTATGTCTATGTTCAACTAGGTCTACATTTTTACCAGTCTATATATTTCTATACACTTATTCAACTATACATACGACTCTAATATTTGATTTCAGATCTTAGTCCTTAGTTGAACTAATACTCTTTTTTTTCAGACTTTTTTTTAATATTTAAGCATACCCCTTCCCAGTGTTTCTGGTTATTACCACCCAGCTATTACATTTAAGGTAATTTAACTCACGTTTCTTTGGTATTCAAGCATTAAAAAACATTCTTTTTCTGTAGCTACAAAAATCTAAATGTTAAAGAAGAATGAAAAAGAATGTTTTCGAAAGAAATTAACAAATTTATTCAGGACGCATTTCAAATAGAAAATGAAAACTACTTTCTGACATTAAATTCTAAATTGGAATTTTGAAAAACGGGAAATACTTCAATGGAAATGGTTTAAGGAAACTTTCTAACAGATAAAATCAAAACTTTTGATTCCATTCCAATTTTAGGCCATCAATCTTGTCCTTTCTTTCTTCTTGGGATAAACCATCTGAAGTACAGAAAATGGAGTTTTGTTTTGATAATCCCTTTGTTACTTCTATACATTTAACTTGTCCATTTTCATACTGTAAAACAAATGGCTCAAGCTGCTATCTAGAATTTGGCGCCTCTACGTGACCTATAATTTCTTTGGTTGAAGAATTCCATTTACTTTCGTGATTGTGATGAACTAGATACAATACTTTCAGTGGCAACTGTTCGTTTCGAAACTAATTATTTGAATTTTTATCAAATTTATTTCAGGAATTTCTTATTTTGGCAAACGGCTTTTGAGTCTTACAGATTAGTATAGCCGAAGTCTGTTATTAGTCAGATGCTTTTAGAAAAAAGAAATGTTTGCATAGTATGCATTAACTCCTCTCCCTTTCAAAGAGTTTATGCTCCAATATAATTGCATAAATATATCGGAAAGCTAGGGTACAATGAACAGTTATACTTGATGTTTAAACCATTGTATTTGATTTAGTATCATGATAGAACTATGAACTGAAGTAAAAATAGATGGTTCTAAATGCCAGGTCTGATTTTTTTAATAGTATGGCAGAAGTCCGTTATTAGTCAGATATGCTCTTAGAAAAAAATATTTTTATTTTTGTTTGCGTAGAATTAAAATTATTAGCAGTACGTTCCATCTAGAGCTAAACGGGGCTACTTTCCCGTATACCAACATCGATATTCTAGATTCAGATAAATATTCTTTGAAGTATATAATACTGCAAATGCATGTCCTCGACGAGATCTTTTAAACGAATAAAGATTTGTTCGAATAATATCGCTCACTTAAAAGTTATTTGAGAAAAAAGTCTTCAAAATTGAACAAAAAACTGTTTAAATCACAAAGTCCAATGCGGGATGAAGTGTCCTTGCTGAGAAGCAGAACTGTATTCACATGCAGCAGAGCCTTCGCTTACTGTGACGGAAGTTTGTGTTACTATTTGCGTCAATTTTGAACGATCTTTTTCTCATTTGCACAGTGTAATTACTTACATTCGGTGCTTTAGTTAGGGATAGGAGACCCGGAAGGACGTCATCATCCAAATTATTTTGTTTTTTATTGTAAAAATATTGCAAATGTGATGTAAGTTGTTTTCAAACCAACTTTTCTTTTGAAAAGTACCTCCGACCAGGGCCTGATTACCCAAAAGGCACAGGAAGCTGGAACTTCCCCTTAATATTTCATTGGGCCCAAAAATGACAAAAAACCTGCGATTTAAAATTCTAGTTTCTGCTTTTAAATGCATGTCTAAAGGTAATTGTAAACATTAAAACTGGTTCAATAAGCATTTTTCGAAAAGTTTTAGAAAAGTGAAGACATTTCAGGAAACGTTGATCCCACCACAAGCTATTTTTAAATGTGAGATTTGGCCCAACTTTTTTACATTGTACTTTTATTAAGTTTTATCAATTTTGTGAAGTATTAAATTTACTTTAATATATAATCATATAATTGCAATGCAACCACATGTAATGTATAAAAAATATATTTATTAGTAAGGGAAGGGGATAGAATTTAATCTGAATTCTGCTTGAGCCACATTTTGAGAAATAAAAGCTGTACCCTTAAAAAGATTTTTTTCAATATCTGAAGAGTATAGAAATATAATCCCCCTTCTTCTCAAAAATCAGGTGACCTCAAAATGAGACTGAGCTTCCCCTAGCTATAGTCAGCCCTGTCTATAGTTATTCCTTTTTAATCTTACTAATGACAGTAATATCAATTTGCAGAATTACAGGTAATTTTCTATACGTAAAGAAAATCCCCAAAGTGTTTACTCGGAAGAAACCTATAGTATAAACCAAGTAATGAATATTCGATAATATTCGATGAAGGAAATGATTTCCAATTATTTGTTTTAGCATCTTTAAGGGGAACACGCATTACGGCATTTATGCATTATGGCATTTCTACTTGGGTTTGTTACTTTCGATTTTGTTGTATGACTTTGATAATACGTATTTTTAAACAGACTGTATATTGATATTTCAGACGTTATTAGTTCGTTTATCAGGTAAATAATTTTGATGTATAGTACATATATCGCTGAAAAAAATTCGCGTTACTTATTTTATTCAACAGTTTTGCTCGTTTGCGAGAAAAGGAATTTTGCTCATAAATCAACAAAGATTGGACTATAAATATATTAAGCGTTTAGAAAAATCTTGTGATGTAGGTTCTATTACCATTTTTTCAGTATATGATCTTATATCAGTATATTATCTTCAGTATATTAAATGATTCGCGAGTTATATGAATGTTGTAGAAAACAAAGCCCTACTACATTCCCCCTCCCCTTAGGTGGTTGACCCCTCAAGGGGGCTACGACATTTGTTTTCATAATCACCACAGTGCCTGTAGCAATGACCAAAAAAATTACGCTACAATTTCCATGCATAATCAACCCCCTTCAGATCCTGGACTAGTTTGTAATTTTCTAATATGCCAAAAATTAAAAAAAAATACTGTTGCCACCAGTTTTGCTTTTTTTCTTTTAATTTTACATTGAAAAAGAACTTATAATGTTTATTTTTAACTCTATATATTTATTTAGCTAATTCCTTTCTTGTTTATGGAGCACATAAAAAGTTGATTTAGGAAAACTATTTTAATGGGATTTTCATATTGCTTAATTCCTGGGTTATTACTTGGTGGATTATTTTATTATTAATTGATCATTGTTTCATATACCAGATTATTTTTCAGTTTAATATAATATTTTAGTATGTTTCCTTTGATACTTTTTCATTTTAAAAGACAAAATAATAGATGATATTAACAAATAAGTAGTTTCTGTGTAACTTTGACAGAGCATGAAAATAATAAATTAACTGAAAAACGATCGAGAAAAAGTGCCCTGTGACGTACATATATAACAAAACATGTACCGATTTCATATTTACTCTGCCAATTCAAAACCTTTTACACTGAAGTGACAAAAGTCATGGGATACCTCTTAATATCGTGTCGGCCCTCCTTTTGCCCGGCGAAGTGCAACAACTCGACGTGGCATGGACTCAACAAGTCGTTGGAAGTCTTCTGCAGGAATATTTGAGCCATGCTGTCTCGATAGACGTCCATAATTGTGAAAGCGTTGATGGGGCAGGATTTTGGGCACGAACAGACCTCTCGATGGTGTCCCATAAATGCTCAATGGGATTCATGTCGGGCGATCTAGGTGGCCAAATCATTCGTTGGAATTGTCCAGAATTTTCTTCAAACCAATTGCGAACAGTTGTGGCCCGGTGACATGGCGCATTGTCATCCATAAAAATCCCATCGTTGTTTGGGTACATGAAGTCCATGAATGGCTGCAAGTGATCTCCAAGTAGCTGCACATAAGCATTTCCAGTCAATGTTCGGTCCAGTCGCACTAGAGGACCAAGTCCATGCCATGAAAAAACAGCCCACACCATTACGGAGCCACCACCAGCTTGAACAGTGCCTTGCTGACAGTTTGGGTCCATGGCTTCGTGGGGTCTGCGCCACACTCGAACCCTACCATCGGCTCTTACCAGCTGAAATCGTGACTCATCGGACCAGGCCACGGTTTTCCATTCATCTAGGGACCAACCGATATGCTCACGTGCCCACGAGAGTCGCTTCAAGCGATGTCGTTCTGTCAGTAAAGGCACTCGAGTCGGTCTTCTGCTGGAATAGCCCAAGAAATCCAAATTTCTCCGCACAGTTCTAGCAGACATGTCCATTGTACGTCCCACATTGATTTCTACGGTGATTTGACGCAGTGTTGCTTGTCTGTTAGAATTTACGACTCTTTGCAGACGTCGCCGGTCTCGATCTTTAAGTGCAGGCGGTCGACCACTGCGCTGTCCATGGTGGGATGTTATGCCTGAAATTTCATACTCTCGGCACACTCTTGACACAGTGGATCTGGGAATGTTGAATTCTCTAACGATTTCCGAAATGGCATGACCCATGCGTCTAGCTCCAACTAACATTCCGCGTTCAAAGTCTGTTAATTCACGTCGTGCGGTCATCATCACGTTAAAACCTCTTCACATGAATAACTTGAACAGAAATGAAAGCTCTGTAAAAGCACTGCGCATTTATACCTGTTCTATGCGATGCTACTGCCATCTGAAAATTTGCATATTGCTATCCCATGACTTTTGTCACTTCAGTGTATATGCCATTTTTAATGAATTAACGTCTAGGTTTTTTTTCACTTGAACGCCCTATTTATGTGATTCACATGCATTTGCTGTTCGGCACTTCATTTTTTTACTGTAAAAATATTGACAATAGAAAACTCAAATTCAGCAAAGTTCTCACTGATGCAGTTCCATGCAACTAATACAAAAACACAATTTAAGAATAATTTCGAGCACAACTTTTTTCCAAATAATTCGAGTCAATATTTTATGTGCTTCCTAAGGCATGTAATAATGAAACGTAAAATGTAATTAAAAAACAAAAAGGTAAAATTTTATTTCATTATTAAGAATCTATATAATAAACGAAAATATGTTAAATAAAATTAAACAGCGTAAATTTAATTTAGGAAAATATTATCAAAGTTATGCAAGCCTCTTTGGATCCAAAATAAGCCTTCTTTACAGAAGAACATTAAAAAGGAAAATATTTCTTCAAGGAAGAAAAGGTGTCAAAGCAGCAAAGGAAAAAAAATCTTTTGTTTTAAGCAGTTTGTGTTAAGACTCCTTTGTATGTTACGACAGGTGTTCTCCTTGATAAACGGCTTATTTTTGGTTCCTTTAACTCTTTTCTTTCCATTGGCTTACGTTTTTTTAGAGTTTTGTTCCTCTATAGTTGGGCTTCAATTTACTTGTTACTGAATATGATTAAGATAGTTTCTTTTAAAAGAATTTTACTGGATATTTTGAGCTGCGTCAAAGGTCAATCTATCTGTATCTGTGAATAAACTAATAGTTTTTGGGGTTTTGTCTTTTTCTATGCTCACATGAAGTATAGAACATATTTTTAAAAAACATGGTTTTAATCTGCAAGAATATTGAATAAGGTATGTATGTCTCAAAGTTATGCAGTCGAATAGTATAGTTTTTATTGTTTAAGATTTGAAAGCGTTCTTTGGGAATCTTGGACTTTTTCGCATAAGTTTGTTTTCAGAAATAAGAAAGCTGGTCATTTCAAGTATCGTATATCTTTGAGAATAAGTAATACAATTTCGTATAGTTTTAATTTGAATGTATTTGTTTATTTAGTTAATTTATTTATATTATTTATTTTTTCATTTATTTATTTAATATTTACTTCATTTTCCAATTCTCTAATACTTTTTCAAAATTTTTGCTCCATTTTTTTTTTGCAAGTTCAGCTTTACTGGTTAATGAGCATCCCACTTTTTAGTGATTCAGTTTTTAAAATTATTAACTAAATAATTTTCAAAAAGTATCTTTTTTATATTTTAATGTAATTGCTCAGTTTTTGTTTTTTCATTAATTAATCTTTTTCCTTTACAAAGGTTTTATTATTTGCCAACAAATAAACTGTTTTCCAAAAAATATATTTTCCATTATTTATCGTTACTACATTTTCTCTGTCCTGTTCCTCTTAAGGATACTTATAGTAAAGTCTAAAGTGTTTAAAATGTTGTTTATTTCCACTGCAACGTCATCACTTGGCGATACATACATTTCATTAAAAAGTAATAATTTTATAAGGTAATGACGAAATTGTCGATTTAGGAAAGAAGTAATCAGAAACTCATTTACAATTTTAACTAAGCTCACGTTTTATTCATCACTTGATAAATCAGTCACTTTTGCTTCTTAGTGTATTAATATAAGTCGTGACTTCTCTTAAAAGCATCTGAACATGTTAATGCATTTTAACCTAAATTTTAAGACCAAGAGCCTCTGAATTCATTAGTCACAAGTGGAATGATTATTCCATGATTGTTTATGAAAATTTAAAAACTTTGCGACCGCTTTGATATTTATAGTTGTTGTTCCGAAGTACAGATTTATTGAGAAAACCTATTGAAAACGAAACGTTACTAAAAGCACTATTTTATTTTTCTGATACTTACAATTACATTTATTATCAATAACTGTACATGGTTGACTAATTTTCAACACCGGGCAGTAAAAAATATATATTCTTCAAGTTTGTATATGTATACACGCAGTAGTAAAGTATTACAGATTAGGTGCATTATCCATGCCGTGATAGAAACACTCAAAAAGAAAAGTTTACTGAAACCCTTCTCAAAATAATGATTTTTTTCTCTTTATCATTTCTGCAAAGAAAGAACACAGGACGTGAACATTACTTTAAATAACTACACTTTGAAATTGTATTCATGGCGGAGAAAAAATAAGCTCGAAAATTTGTTTTTTATAAATTGAATGCACAGCGAAATAAAATATTTATTAATAGAAAAAGTTACTATCGAGAATTGTAAACATGGAACCTTGCCAGTTTTGTAAATTTATTTTTTGTTCTTACTTTAAAAAAGGAGTATTG
This sequence comes from Uloborus plumipes, assembly GCA_038373865.1. Taxonomy (NCBI): domain Eukaryota; kingdom Metazoa; phylum Arthropoda; class Arachnida; order Araneae; family Uloboridae; genus Uloborus; species Uloborus plumipes. The sequence goes on along the minus strand of JAXGGA010000443.1, from coordinate 191,061 downwards.
CTCCTGATTCAATAACGCTGGATGAAAATTGAATCAAAACTTTTGATCTTCGAGAGGTTTTAGGAAACAGCTAAAAGAAACGCACATTTCTACGGAAATCCCAATTTTTTTAAAGCCTTTGTGAACTAATAATTTATTTCTAAGAAATATTACTTTTCGAAAAAAAAAACCTGAAAGTGAGTTATTTAGCTAAAACTAGCAGTCAAAGTGTGTTTGTTTCTTCGTAAGAAAGTTAGATGTGAATAAAAAAAAGCCAAGTGAAATATTCTCTGATTATTTTGTACTTTAAAATACAGATGCAAAGCATGTATAACTTAAAAACCAAAAACGACATTTGATGATAAAATACACAGAGGAAATGGCTCTGCTTGAGAGTCCTATTGTTGATTTGATAAGAATAAACATTCATCAATATTATTTGGTATCACTTTTAGACATACATAGAAACGTAGTAAAACGAAGTAGGAATTTCAGATTCTAAGAAAAATAAAGGAAACTTAAAATTTATGTAACACTATATATAGAGAGAGAAAGAGGTGAACTATAGTAATTAGCATACGCAATAATATTCGGGATCCCGAACTAAGTCAAGCTTTAAAGATTTTACTTTAGCTAACTAAAGAAGCAATGTGTAAGCAATTTTTACGCTGTTTATTTCCTGTAAAACTACAACTTTTATAGAACTGCAAAGTTCTACTGGCAAAACTAAAGCTAGATTAAAATATATTTAAAATGAGATCCTAAAAAAATCAATGTATCGTAATATTCAATATTACAACAGTTTGCCGAAAGGCTAAATACTGCAAAAAAAAAGAAAACTGTTGTTTTTACAGTTTTATATTGGCAGCAAAGGTTCCAGTTTAAAACTGTAAAATACACAGTAATTAAATAAAATTATCAACAATATATATATATATATATATATATCAAAAAGAGACAATAATAGCTCATGAAGAGTAACTGTGCATAAATTGGAGTAACAGAAATAAATAGAACAACAATGAGAAACAACTTGAAATTTAAAACTAACATGTAAAACATCAACATGGGTAATGCGCTGCTTAATCTTCAGAGGGCAGGAGCAGCATATAGATTTTTTAGATTCAGCTTTGCAGGTTTCATGAGTGTTTGTTTGAAATAAGTCAGCAGTGATTAATAAACTTGATTAGCTTTTGCTTTTTAATCTTTGAAAGATTAAGAACTTTAAAAGTATAAAATTTATGCCACTAATTTATTTTATAATGTTTGTACTGAATTTGAATTTAAAATGCTGACAAATTACAATCCAATGCACCCTGCCCTTACCTGGAAAGCAAAAAAACGTGCACATACCCAAAATAATTCAATTCCATTGTCCAAGAGGCAGTCCTTTTTCGTTCCACTCTAACACTCCGTGTCTGCTCACTTCCAGTCAACACCGCTCAGCAGTAGAGTTTAGGTGCAGCCTATCATAAAAGCTGGGAGCACGGTTTGTTGCCAATATGCAGTACTTGGGGAAGAAACTATATACTCTCTGCCTGTCACATGGAATTCTTGAAAACATTAGCATAATGTAAAATAAAATCTATCGGATAATTGTTGTAATAAAATAATGTAGCAGCAAATTTAAAAATCTGCTTTTCATAATCATTTTTGTTGTTGCATATTTTATGAAATCTCGAAATTTGTCCTAAAATAATATTAATGAAAACTTTTTTATGCAAATTGCTGTAAAAGTGTGGCATACTTTGTGTAAAAAAATTAAAACTGTTTCTTTTATCGTAAATATCGAGAAAGATGTTCTGTTCAAAAATTTTGATGGAAATGTCCAGAAAGTTGGCAAACTGATTATTTTCATTTGCTTTATTCAGTTGGAGTGTCTGAGGATAGACAATATGAAATTCTTCCTCCATATTTTTGTTGAAAACCAGAATGTCGTCGATGTATCTAAAAATATTTAATTTAATGTTCTTATTGATAATATATTTGAATTCATAATAGAATAAAAACAAATTTGCTGCAGAGCTGGAATAGTTCGTGCCCATGCCAATACCATGAATTTGCTTGAAGATTAAATTATTAAAAGTTACAAAATTATTAAAAATACAGAAATGACATAGGCTTTCAAAAAAGTTACGATCGATACCAAGTTCGATTCCAATGTAAAACGTATCAAAAATCTTTAACAATGTATTATATAAGTCTTCGACTGGTATGTTACAAAATAAATTTTCAAAATCAAAAGAATACACTGATTTTGGTTTATGCTTTAATTTTTGTACAACTTCGTAACTATTATCAATGCTCCAAAAATAGCTGGAGTGCCTGTATTTGTTTTTTAAAAAAGTATAAATTTGCTTAAGAAAAGCCTGCAATTTTACATTGTAACATTTACCAAAACAATTAGTAGTGGAACAAATAAATCTGAATTTTACAGGATCTTTGTGAAATTTAGGTGTCATAAATATAAAAGGTAAAGAAAGGTGATTTGAAATTTGAAAACTGTACGAAAATTTAGAATTACAAAGCTTTTTAAAAGCAGTGAACTTTTTTCGGATCATATCTGCATTTGAATTGCATTTGTTGTAATAAAAAGATGAATCCAGCTCTTGCAATACTCTGTTGATGTAGAATTTTTTACAGATGATACTATAGTTGTTGGCTGCTTTGTCGATTGGTACAAAAATAAAAGAATCTTTTAATTTATCCAGAAATTTTAAATCCTCTTGATTAATGCTTTGGTAGTTGGCATGTTTCTCATTGTTGTTCTATTTATTTCTGTTACTCCAATTTATGCACAGTTACTCTTCATGAGCTATTATTGTCGCTTTTTGATATTCATATTTGCTATTATATACCATATATATATATATATATATATATATATATATATATGGGTGATTCTATTCTAACTGTGATTCTTTTGACAAAAAAAATCAGATTTTAAATTTAAGCTTTCTCAATTTTTCGATGCATATTCAGTATCCATTTTACTGTCAAAATAAAAGCCTGCGAGGAATTTACTACAACTTCAACGCGTCAAAAACGAGAAACAAATTTCAAATTTTCCGTTCCACGGTACTGACTCATTTATCCACGGTACTGACATAATATAAATTTGGTAAACATTCTTTAGGAAAATCATTTAATACATTCTTGAGTTCTGTTACAACATTTAAAAATTCTTTTACATTGATTATTTACCGCATTAATAACTAATAATAACAACAATAACAATTAACTCTTATAATTGTTAGCAATATTAACCGAAAAAAAAATACTCTATTTATAGTATTTAACAAAAAACAAATTGTTTAAACTATGTTAAACTTATTAAAGTAATGTATCAAATGCATTCATAATAATAAATAAATAATATTAAATTACACGAAGTATGAAGTATGATTTTTGGTTTTCATCGTTTAAATTTTTTTTTTAAATTCCTGTACGTAAATCTTTAATCGTAGCCTTCATATAACGCTTTGTTACTTGCTTTCCATTTATTTTTATTGAAGTTTTTTATCAGGAATTATCTTACTATTTTCTTCATAAAAATTTATCACCCGATCTTGAATAAATTTTTGATTCCTTTTTGCATTTTTTACATACTCCAGTGACTGATTACTCCTATGAACTCTTGAAGAAATAATAGGAGCAACATTTTTCCTAATGGCAGATATTTGTCGATATTTTTTAACAATTTTTCCGCTTATTGCTCAACCCAATATTTGCTTAAACTTAGAACTGTTTGAGTCTTGGTAGGACGATTTTAGTTGCCTTACCATAACTTCATGAAGCATCAATGTTTTGCGAACTTTGGGGTTCACGTTTCGATCTTTTTACATTTTGTCAACTTTAGATTTAGGCGATGTGGATTCTGATTTTTTGTTTTTTTCACGTTGTAATTTTTTACGTAAGCTTTTGATTCTTGTTCGCAGTTTTTTATTATCTTCCGATAATTTTTGTTGCGTCTGAAACATTTATGTAGATTTTTTTGAATTCGTTTCCTTCCTACAGTAGCTTGCTTGGATTCAACATTATTATTTTCACCATTTTGCTTCGTTGTCAACTCAACATCTTCTTGTCGGGCCCGTGAGTTTTTTTATCCATAAATTTTGTTGTTTGCGACGAGCTCGCTGTTCTCGTTTTGATTTTTCTTGAATTGACTTAAGTTTTCCTTCCTTTTTCCTTTTTTCATTTCTTGCTCGTTCATTCAGACAGTAATTTTCATAAGCTTTTGGATCATTGCGTATTTTTTCCCTCCTTACCTTTTCAGCAATTCGTTTTTGCTCCAACCGATGTTGTTTTACCTCTGCACTAACTTTATTTTTACGCTTGACTTTTGTTCTTGCAGATAATTGTGGAATTCGGCAACTTATATCATTATTAGTATCAGGTACTTTTTTACTACGTAGTGTTGGAGCCATCTGCATAAAAAATATTGCAATTAATGATTAAAACAATTTTATTACTAATTTATAATTTTTTCACACGGTACTGACAGACACGGTACTGACATTTTCATTTAAAAAAATTACTGTACCTGTTTGGCTGTAGTTTTGTTAATGTCGATTTATCGTGTAGTTTAGGTTAGTATTAAGTACAAATATCTGCAATTTCGGATAGGAAAAATCAATAGTTGTTAAATAAATCCATACCACGGTACTGACAAGAAAATTTATGACATACCTTTTTCAAAATGGAAATCTAAAATGACACAACCTCTTTGCACTATTTAGTCATCTCTATGCTTGTAAATATTACTCAGGTGAAGTGATTTCAACATCGTTCACAAGGCGTTTCATAAATCTCAATGTAGACGGTGCTCGAGTCACACAAATGCAAATTTTAAAGAAACGTTAAATTTCGGGGACAAGAGTTATTGAACCAGAACTCAATATTAACTTAATGTATTGACCAAAATACAGGTCGTTTCTTTTATTTCGATCATATACATTAGAATGTATGAGGTAATTACTTCAAATTATTTATTGCGACCAAAAAAATTCAACATTTACAGAAAAACTCAAAAAAGAGACATGACACGGTACTGACATTTTGGTGATATGTTGTAGGTTTTCTCTTAATGCAAGTTATATTATATAAAAAAATATGATGAAATGTGTTCCTAAACATCTAATAAACACAATCATCTCATTAATAGATTGTTAAATAATGAAAAGTGAGAATAAACAACATAGGACATAAAAAATCACAGTTAGAATAGAATCAGCCATATATATATATATATATCACTGCTGATTTTACAGTTAATTACTGTGCATTTTGCAGTTTTAAACTGGAAACTCTGCTGCACAATAGAAAACTGAAAAAACAGCATTTTATTTTTTGCGATGAATATGTATGAATAAAGTATAAAACTATCTGCTTCAATGTATTTTATAAATACAATGACATCGAGTATAACTTTCCTTAATCCACAAACGAATAATCACACAACATCTTTATTGCTCTACACCAGTCAAAATAACCAAACTCTCCCTTTTAGCCTTCTTTGAAGTTCGGCTCCAGTATCCCTTTGTCATTAAAGCTATCTACCACCCTTGCTTATCGGCTTAGTGGAAAACCGGGAGTGTCCAGTTCCTCTGAACAATAGCCTTCATAGAGATTGTGCAGTAATCCCTGGCTTACGGCGCGGCATCTCGCCTAAAGGAGAAAATTCCACAAAGGGGAACTTCAATCACATTAAATCTGTGGTTTGAAACATTCAGTCCGGGACGGAAAATCCTCTGATTTGGGAAAGCGTTTGAATTGGTTTTGCAAACTAAACAGACGTGTATACTTGAGCAGAAACGAATATCATTCATGAAAGTAGTTTAAGTTTTGCATATTACATGACAAATAGCGAAATGGAGAATAGATTAAGAAATAATCTTTGAATTATTTTTGCCTTAAGGTAATAAAGATAAATGTATAGTAGAAAAAAAATACTTACACAAGATAATTTTCGTTTTATAAAAAGACTAGCTGCGTGGCCCGGCGTTGCACGGGCTACCTCTGTATAAATGTACTATTCAACACAATACCCAATATAAAAATACCACGCACTTTTATTATGTGTTTAGATAAGTATCCATGTTGTACTAAACCATGACAAATCAAATTATTTATTTGGATTATTATCGATATGCAACTATTAAAAAAAAAGTTAAACTCATTTGAAGCCAACGTATATATGTGCTACATAAGGAAAAAAACATTAAAAGAATAATTAACCCGCGATCACTCGCGCTACTTTACGTCACACGAGAACTCGCGCCGGGCCTCGCAGGCCCGGAGCGGTTTTTTTCAGGAAATTGAGTTTGTAAAGCAGAAAAAATGTGTTTTGAACACTAAATTTTAATCATAAAGTCTGCAACCTCTTCATTTCATCTTTATAACTCAAATTGCTACTTTGCGTCACACGAGCACTCGCGCCGGGCCTCGCAGGCCCGGAGCGGTTTTTTTCAAGAAATTGAGTTTTAAAGCAGAAAAAATGTGTTTTGAACACTAAATTTTAATCACAAAGTCTGCAACCTCTTCATTTCATCTTGATAACTCAAATTGCGAAGCATTTTGCAACCTCTTTCTTCGCGTTCTCAATGCAGAATGAGAAACGCGAGCACTCGCGCCGGGCCTCTGAGGCCCGAACCGATATTTTTTGGGGGAAAGAGGGTCCGTACATTCCTGAAAAACATGTGGTCAGTAAGAAGGTGACCCTGAACGCAGCTATTGTGGACCTCGTCCATTTCCGGTGAAGGGGTGATTTTTGGCAACGAATTTAAATGATGACCGGGCCTGAGAGGCCCCGTGCGAGTGCTCGCGGGTTAAACACTACCCAATATAAGAATACTATGCAATTAAATTACGTGTTTAGTACCAATGGCACAAAATAGTAAAAACGTTACAAAAATATGACGAATCATATTATTTACTTAGATCAGTAACTATCTTAAATGATTAAAAAAAAAAAAAAGTTTGACTCATTTGAAACCTATTTACCTACCTATTACATAAAAAAAAGTCACAAGAATAAGAAAACAATACCCTATATAAATATACTATGGTTTTAAATTATGTGCTTAGTAAGCAGCTGAGGTGCACTATAATAATAAAGTTACAAATGCCAACCGCAAATGAAGAATTATTACTTAGTTCTTTTCCTTTAAAGGGATTGGGTCCTTACATGAATTATTTAGTCTCAAAAACATAACAGTTTCAAGTTTTTAAAACTAATTTCACAGGCAAGACAAAATAACAACTTGTATCTACTTATTATTTTTTTTTTTTAGTTTGAATAACATTTTGTGCGCAGTTTCATCCATATTTTCTATTTCTAATTAGTAGTTTTGCCTAATTATTTACAGATAAAAATACTTTTGGTTGAGTTGATCCAAAGTAAGTCGGTTTTGATTTTTTAATTTCCATTTGAATTCTAGCTAAATTCATGTGGTTTTTGTATGTAGAGGCCACGTACTACGTTGTACAGTAAAAAACTTGATTTGATTGAGCCCTTTATTATAATAGTGCTGTTGATGTGGCCCGCGCGTGTTTACTGTGTTGATATAGTAAACTCATGAATTATACAAGTTATTTACAAAGACGTTTTTTGCCACGATTTTGGTCTGATCTATAAGGATCCATTCAAAATAGCTTAATGACATGATCTAGTATGCATAAAGCAATATTAAATGTTAAGGGAGGGGGAACTTTCGCGAAATTATGCCTCAAATATTATGCCCTAAAAAATGCCTCATATATGATAATTATGCACCAAAAAACAAGCAAAATAACTAAAATAAAAATGTATTATTCTTGAAAAATAATGAAAATATGACTGTTGTTTCTAATCTCCCATCTGGTCTGACTCAACGAATCCGTTGATATTAATGAAATCCGATACCAAAAGGGGAGTAGCATGGATATCCTCCCAGTTCAAACCCTAACAGTCCAAGATATGTTGAGGTGAAGCCTGGTCATGGTGGCACTTAGGGCAGAGAGGATAAGTCTTACTGCCCGCAGATTATTTAAGGCCTTTTGTGTGACCACTGGCAAGTCGGGACAGGCAAGTGTTGGACTGCCTGTCGCATGGGAGAGATAGAGTCCCGGTTTTTTCCTTTGTACCAGTGATGGGAGGGGAGAATTAACCACTTCTTCCTTATTTTGGGCCTTCTTCCTCGAAAACAACTCAAAAGATGTAAGCTCTGAAGTAGAGGGGTGGGCAAGTTGCGTGATTTCACAACGGAGTCAATAGGCGTTAAGTTTACATACGTATGAAGCTTTATAATCTTTCTTTGCCTGTAAAAGGAATATTATGCCTTCAATCCAAAAGAATTACTCTTGAAGGGGGGGGGGGTAAAACTTAGGGATCATGCTGATGGCAAATTTTCTTATTGTCTCTGTGAGTAATCTTCTAAAATACTACTGAAATATTAAACCGAATTATATTTCATTGAAATTTTTATGATTAGCAAAATATTTTCGTAAGATCACGCATATAATCTTTAACCATAATGGTAATTTTACCTTGATGGTCATTTAGACCTGCTTGCAGCTCTTTTATTTTTTTTTATTAGAACGTTGTTTTTCATTTAGGAAATTTAAAACAACTGTTTGTGAGAATAATGTTACGCTCCCAGAAAGAAACAATTAACTCAAGAAGCATGAAACTTAAGCATAACTATAACTTTAAAACCGAGTGTGTCGTAATTTAAAATATTCTAACCTGCTTTCTAATATATGCTAATGCATTCAATTTTACACGTTTTATTTTAGTGTAAAATACATTTTTCCGTAGCCTGGGTGTGCAGAAAAGATTTATTTAGCGTAATTAAGTAGTTAAATGTGACTATATTTTTCCTTTGTTACCGATGCATGACAGCCAAGCAATTACGTCGCACGTGATTTTTTAAGAATACTGTTTCGCAACACGAAACGCTGCAATTACCCGAGCCAGGTTTTACCACAAGTGTCATGGAAATTTCTTGCTTTTTCTTAGCTCATTTTTTTTCCACAGAGCAGTATTTAAGTTAGGTAAACTATTGAATTAATTTTTCAGAAAACAAAACGCTCAAAATTTCTTTAACTGTAAATAATGAGAAATAATACATGTTCGCTAAACGAAGTTATGTATTACAAAAATGTCTCGTCACTCTGTTACTTTTAAACTGTTTGGGATTTTTATTTATTTATTTATTTATTTATTATTATTATTTATTTATTTTTTTGATGGACTTAACATGGAAAGGCGTGCATACGATAAATAGTTACGCGGTGGCAGTCAAATAAATAACTATTTGGTGCCCGCTTTTGCATTTCAAAAATAAATCATCGGAACTGTTCTCACCAGGGAAACACTTCAACCTTATTTTCTCGACTATTTTTGCTTACCACACCATATTTTCCTTGTTCCTCTGTCAAACTTAATGATTAACATTTATTTGCTAAAGTAAAAAATAGTTAATACACTAATAAATGTAGTTTTCACAGTATAACTAATTTTATGGTAATAAACTGTAAAAATTGCTAATTTTGCAGTAATAAACTGTGAAATTGCTAATTTTGCAATACTCAAATTGTAAAACTGCTAATTTTGCAATTTATTACCGTGAATTTTACAGTTTTAAACTGAAACTTCTGCTGCCAGTATTATACTGTTGTTTTTACTGTATAATACAGCTAAATTATACAGTAAAAAACTGTAAAATTGCTAGTTTTACAGATTACTAGTGTGAATTTTACAGTTTTAAATTGGAAACTCGGCTGCCAGTACTGTACGGTTAAAACAACCGTTCATTTTTTACAGTGTACAACATACACATTGTGTATTTCTTGAAGTTAGCGATCGGTCAAAATAACTGAGTTGTAGGAGTCTTTTGTAAAACTTTTTATCTTCTTACTGATGAAATTTATGCAGTTACCTCAACTCAAAGCATGCAGGTCATCCAAAGATCTGGAAAAGTTTTGTTTAAGTCTTACTATCCCGAGGCACGCTTTTGAGTCTGGGGATCTTACAAAGATATTTGGAACTATATTCAGAATATTAATATATTTTCTATTGTTTAATGGCAATGAACAATTATATTTGCAATAGCGGTGTATCCATGAGCGTAATAGTGGTGTATTAATATTAGAACCAAATTACTAAGCAGCATGGAGTAATCTTTGGGACCCTGAGATATCTGGGAATAAAAATTGTTAGAACAATTTGACATTCAGTTTTTATTGAAAAGAATATTTAATTATAAAATGCTTACGCTATAAAATTGAAACATGATAATAGACTATATCCAAATATGCAGAAAAATACTAAAGATACCAGATGACTGACTCTATATAGGATACTAAAAGGATTTTTTAATCTGAATGAGATCGCAAAACACTATCAAGTAGATATTTCTTGAAAGGTTCTGCCAAGTACAGATACGACATCGATGAGTAATATAGATATCCGATGTTAAAACACCAATGATAGTGTCCCAAAAGCCAAACTAAAAATACAGCCGTTTTGAATGCTTCGAAGCATTGATATTTTGCATTAAAATCTCCATATCCATTCACATAATCTTCTAAAAATTTCTCGAGAGAGGGAGATTTTATTTTGATGCACACTCGCCGTTTTTGAAAACCACCAAGAGCAAAACTTTGCAATTAAATAAATATCGATGGCAATATACAGTCTAGCAAACGAGAACTGTTGGTTTTGGACATGTGAATCATTCTTCGTTTGTATGAACTGGTGATGAGGCTTACAGTTTTTAGCCTCAAAATAGCCGTTTGCTGAGTTTTTAACTAATTTGTGTTCATTTGTACTTTTTTACACGTTGTCCTACTTTACTCATTTCACGGGACAAAGTTTTCAACTGCTGTTTTACAATATTAACTACATGTTTTGCAACTTTTGTGTCACTGACACCTTTAAACTCTTGCTATGTTCGCTAAACGAATGTTTTGTATCTTTTCAGGTTCCGCTTGAATGTTGTGGTTGAGCGATGAAGGCAAGATGCTTAGGAAGGAGGCGAACTGCATTCGAGAGGGGAATAGTATTCTTCCTCCTCATCTGTTGTGTCGAAGTGAGCAGTTTCTGCCCCTTCCGGTGCGTCTGTAACGAGGACACCCTCACTGTGTGGTGTGATGGGGCATCCCTAGACGTGGTTCCAATCACCCTCAACCCCGTCTTGCAAGAGCTGCACCTGAACGGGAATAAGATCAAGAGCATCGCCGCATCCTTCACGGTTTACCAAAACCTCCATTATTTGGACATGTCCCAGAACTTGCTGACTTCTCTGGGCAGTGAGAACTTCTCCGAACAAAAAGAACTTCTGGTGCTGCATCTCAACAGCAACAAGATCACATCATTGAGCAAAAAAGCTTTTGCTGGACTTGCCAAGTTGAGAATCCTCCGCCTGGATGGCAATTTCATTGCTGATATAGCTGATGGTGCGTTTGAACCTCTCGTTAGTTTAGAAAATTTGGACCTTTCAAGAAATCGCATATCTACATTAACCTCTTCCGCCTTTCTTGGGCTTTCAAGCTTAAAAGAACTGTTATTAAGGGACAATAAACTCACTCAGATCCCCACCGACGCGTTTCAGAACATTGCACCTTTGAGGAGCCTAGATTTGGGCATGAACTTCTTGTACATGATTTCCAAAAACTCTTTCCACCATCTGCATCATCTTCAAGTCCTTAGTTTAGATGGCTGTGGCATTCATATCATCGAAACTGGTGCCTTTCTCGGACTAGATAGCATTGTGTCCTTGTTTCTTCAAGACAATGAACTTCAAAATGTGCCTACAGATGTCCTCATGGATATACCTTTTCTCCAAGAACTCCACGTAGGTAAAAACAAAATGCAAAAGTTGGGCCCGAGTGATTTCAGAGGGTTGAGATCTCTGAAAACCATCACTGTCAACGGTGAGGAGGGCTTGGAAGTCATTGAGAACGGGACGTTCGCAGATAATCACCAGTTAGAACGCCTTATCATTAGTGATAACAAAAACTTAAACGTAGTTGAGCACGGCACGTTTCGCGGGTTGGATAATCTACGGTTCCTGAGTCTTAGAGGTAATCAGTTCACTACATTCCACGAAGACATGTTACCCTGGGACAAACTAGACGTACTCGACGTGCGTGATAACCCACTGACGTGCAACTGCAGTGTCCTGTGGCTGCGTCGCTTGCTAAAGCGGGAAAACGTCTCCAGCTACGGGGAGGACGTCACGCGAGTCCGGTGCAAAGGACCGCAGGCCGTCAGCGATCGACTCCTAATCGAGATCGGCCCCGACGATCTAGACTGCGAGGGTCGATCGCTGAAGCAGATCTTGGCGATCGCCGTGACTGGCGCCGCCGTGATCTTGGCTGCCGCCGCATTTCTCGGTTTCTGGCACTGGTACAAGTATGCCACCAAACAGAAGAGCAAACTGGGTCAAAGCAAGCGAACACTTTATCAATACGGACAGAACTCGGAGAACTTTTCACCCATCCTCTCACAAATCGTTCACCAGCCTTTGAAAAGTCCAGCCGTAGCCGAATTATGATAATATGATAGGGAGGGAAATAAATGACTTGTCATGTTCCCGATTTTCGAAAGAGAAATAAGCCGCCTCTTCTTTCTTCTTCAATAGATTACGAGAATTCTCCTGAAGAACACTGAACTTTCAGGTTTAAATAATGATATTTTTTCTTAAGTTTTTCCTCCTCACTATAAACTCTTCTCATCTTGAATATAAAAAAAAACTCTATAGACGGAATGTTACTATTTTTATTGTTTAAACTTTCTCTGTACAATCTATTCATTTGAGAAAAAAAGACTGTTAAAATCTTTGAAATTTAAGCAACAATTTTGGAATAGCTGAGATTTATAACTACGTAATTGCATTTGTAAAAGATGTGTTAGTGTATATTTGTGCATAAACATAATATGTATTATACACATTGCAGTTTATTTAAATGAAAGATTGACATGTAAAATTCAAAGTCATAATAAAAATGTACATCTCTTTTTAGCTTGAAGTAAATACAACAGTTTTCCAACGATTTTTCAGCATTTAAAACTTAAAAGACAATTACTTACGCAAGTTGTTTCAACTACTTTAGGAATAAAGTATACGGATTCTCTTTCAGTAATTCCTTGTTTAATGCAATTAGAAAGACATTGCATTAAAAAAAGTTTTTTAACTCGTTAAATAACTTCATATAAGTATTTTCAATACACTTTTATGACTGAGTTATACAGTTTTAACATTTTATGCAATTTTGAACTTACATCAGGGCACTGAAATTCTTCTAAAGATAATTTTGATACTATTGATTCCAGATAGCAGCATTTATCAATACCCCGTCTTCTTCCTTATGTTTTTAATCTTATCTTAGACACTATTTCTATCAAGAAAAGTAAAACACAAACTTTTAATATAACAAAGTTAACTTGGGATGTTTTCTGGTACAGTTTACTCCCAAATATCACATTTTCTGAAAAAAAAATAAATCAGCTTTTTCTCATACAGCTCAGCAACAATCACCATGTCAAAAACAGGGTACTACTGGAAAGGTACACAGATCTATATACAAGTGCTTGCTGCGACACACAACTCATTTGAATATCCTTCACAAAATTCCCCAAAAATGGTACTATATGTTTACCCTCTACTATTTTCTTTTTTTTTTTTTTTTTCAATTTTAGTTCTGCATATAATTTTCAAAATTCGTTGTGAAAATAGAAAATTCAATTATGCTAAAAATGAGCCAATACTTTTGTGCCGATAAACGCTAATGACCCAAAGAAATTGAATACTCGGTACACGTGTTCGTGTTATGTACCTTTAGTATTAGTTTTTTAATTGATTAATTTATTTATTTATTAATCTATTTTCCAATTTGACAATATTTTTTGTTTTTTTAATTTTTAACGAAAATCGAAAAATCAATCATGTTGGAAATGAACAAGTGCTTTTGCTCTAATAAACACTAATGATCCACCGAAACTGAAAATTGCTTCATGCACGTGTTTCAAATTTATTAAGACACCGTTTTCAATGCCGAAAAATTGAACTTGTGGATAAAAGACACACGTTAGAAGTCAAAAGCTCACGTTTACTACACTTAAAAGGGCATAAAAGGTAAGCTTTAGGGTTAGTCTGAATTGTTTCAAGCCAAAAGAAACCAATCTTTTTTTTTTTTTTTTTTTGCAATATTCACGTTGTTATTATCATTTCATTCAAATATGTGTTTGAAATATTTTCAAAATATGATTTTCGAATCAAAACGACTGAGCTTAAAACACATTTAAGGATAAGTATAAATATATGTTGCTTTTTTAATGTATTGTGTAAAAATTAGTATAAACTCACAATATAGCAGTTGTTCTTCCCTGCTTAATAGCACATAGAACTAAGGCTCGACCGATGGCATTTTTTGGCCGATGGGCCGATGCCGATTGTTGGCCGATTGTTCAAAGTTGGCCGATGGCCGATTGCCGATTTTTTCCCTCTTCCATCGGCCGATGGCCGATGCCGATGGCCGATGGTTAAAAAAACCCAAATGGTTAGAAAAATTAATGTTTATAAGAGATATGATGGGTCATATATTCATTTCATTCTAATTATTTTGCAGTTCTTCAGATTTTGGGCCTAAATTTCTATTTTACTACCACTCGACAAAAATTACATGAGAGAGAGAGAGAAACGCAGTTAGTTGAGAACTCATTCGTACCATTTGTACTAGATGTAGTCATGAAGATACTTTCTTAGCTGCAATCCGATGTTCCAAATGTGCTTTTTACTTTTACTTTTTCTTTTTTAACTAATCAATTTTAATTTCAATGCAGACCAGGGACGTCAATTCAAGCTTTTCCAGGGGGGGGGGGGGGGCAAAATGTCCAAACACAATGCAATTTCATCGGAAAACATAAAAAACCGCGCCCGCTTATATGACCCCCCTGCCCCCCCCCCTAAATGACGTTCCTGATGCAGACTAATATCATGAATTGGTGACAACTGAGTGGTATCGGCTGGACGGTATTTGACAAAATTCCTATTAAAATTGTTGATATTTGTAACATGAATCTCTGCAAAGCAGTTCCGCATCGGTTCGCAATATACTCTTTTATTCATGAATCAAGTTCCACGTACATGTACGAAAACGTTTGAGATAAATATTTAAAACGGACACTGTGTTTAGTAATAGGCAACTGCTTTATTGTTTAACATAAACATAAAAAAAAGACTTCAGCAATAATATGTGGATTTAGATATATACCAAACTTGGTAAAAGAACTTCCCATTATGTTGTTTAATCATTAAAAAAATATTCTGAACCAGTCAACAAATTACACTGTTTGAGTGGAAAATATCTTTAAGATATTTTTAAACCATAAAGTTAAACAAAACAAGAAGTTCCGTCAAGAACTAAACGAGCCTACTTTTCCGTACATCGACATCAGTATTCTAGCATCTGATCAATATTCTTTTAACTATCTGAGACGACAAATTATGTCGTCTCATTGCCTTTTTAGCACATAAAGCCGATTTCTAAAAACCAAATATGCAGATTTCATCTGATGAACTAGGCACTTCAAAAGTAAACAAAAAGAAAAAATACATAAGGTTGTTGCATCTTTTAAACAATGCAGCTTTTATAGTCTCTTCCGCAGAAAAATTAATTAATTGTTTTGAAAAAAAGAATTAAAAATAGGAAGCAAATCAAAACACATTTTATCAAATCAAAAAAAAAAAAAAAAACTCATTCCTAAAAAAATGTCTCGAATTTCATTTTTAATCCGTTGCTAATAATTAAAAACAAATCATTGATTAAATAAATAATAAAATGTTCTCTTAAATGAGTAATTTTTGTTAGACAAAAAATCGTCTGCCAAATAATAATAATAATAATAATAATAAATAAAACAAATGAATAAACAAAGAAAAAAATCGTCTGCACGGTTATTTCTTTTAAGAGTAGGAGTCGGTTATTTTTTCCCAGCCTGCATTTCTATAATATTTGCTGAGTCAGAGTTAGATTCGAGGATTCAGAGTTGGGGTTGAAAAGTCGTTGTCATCTGTCGCAGTTGACAGGTAGAGTCAGAGTCAAAGGTACAAAAATTCTAACAGTAGGACTCGGTCTTATTTTCGGAGCCTGTATTTCTACCATAGGGGCGGAGTTGGAGTCGAAGATTCGGTGTCGGAGTCCGTTTTAAAAAATTAGATTCGTCAGTCGAAGTCGAAAGCTCTAAAATTATAATGGTAGGAGTGGGTCTTTTTTTTTTTTTTTTTTTTTGAGCCTGCATTTTTGCCATGCTTGCGGAGTCGGAGTCAAAGTCAAGGAGTCGGAAGCAGAGTCCTCACTGCAGCTTATTCAGAAAAGTACTTTACATACATTATTTATCAAAACCATTTTCTAACAAAGTTAGTTTGAAGGAAATCCGCCTTTAAGTTCAGTATCTACATTAAACTTAAATTTCCCCGTAGGTGCAATGTTAAGTCTTTTTCTGAACTGTTCAATATTAAACGAACAATGGTTCAAATCAAAAAGCGAAATATGGGAATGGGGTGTTCTCGCCGAGATCTTTCGAACAAAAAAAAGTTTAGTAAATTCCGACTGTTCACTTAAAAGTTATTAGGTAAGCGCCATCATTCAGGGCCCGAATGATTGCAAGATCTTCTCGGTTTGGTTTGCCCTGTATGACGTACGTGTTTATTAAAAAAAAAAAACATAAAGAATCACATGGAGTAGGTTACATAATTTTGAATAGTCTTGGATATATAAATTAACATAGAATAAAAGTGAAAACAAACAAGAGAATAAACGATGGGAACAAGGTAGTAAGGAAGTCCAGGCCCTATGGTAAATCTGGAAAAAAAAAGGTACTTGTTTTTGAGAAGAAATTCAATTAGGGATAATGCGTTTTTGTAGGCCTTCTTGTCGACTAAAAGAAAACTTTTCCATTGTGCTCTTAGATTGGTAGAAAGCACTAGATGAAACGCCGACGTGAACCTGCAGTTGAAGAAGAAGTGTTCAAAGTTCCCAAATTCACCACAAATGCAGTTGGGAGAGCTGAGGAGAGTTCGTTTGTAGAAGTAGGAATGAGTGAGACCATGGTTGGTGATTAATTGGTTTATGGAAGAACTATGGAGTCTGGAGAAGGATACCGTCTTGAAAATGTCATGGGTCCAGCGACCTTTGGTTGAAAGGTCCCAGTAAGACTGCCAGTCTTGGAGTAGAAAAAGTTTATTAGGTGGAGAAAGGTTGTTTGAACGGTTCAATGTTGAACAAAAAAAATTGTTCAAATTGAAAATTTAAATAAGGCAATGAAGTATCTTTGCCGAGATCTTTCAAACAAAAAAATAGTTTGTTTAAATAGGACTGTTCACTCAAAAGTTATTAGGGGTGATAGCTTGTTTGAACGGTTCAATGTTTAACGAAAAATTGTTTAAATCGCAAATTTAAATACGGGAATGAAGTATCCTTGATAAGATATTTCGAACAAAAAAAAAGTTTGTTCAAATCGGACTGTTCACTAAAAAGTCAGTATCGCGGGACAGGTAGTTTCAACGGTTCAAAGTTGAACCAAAAATTGTTCAATCCGAAAAATCAAATATGAAAACGAGCTGTACTCGCCGAGATCTTTCCAACAAAAAAAAAAAAGTTTATACAAATCAGAATGTTCATTCAAAAGTTATTAGGGAGGGGGGGGGGCAGACAGACCGACACACAAATTCCCCATCTCAAAACCCTACCCAGGTAACACAAAAAACGTTTAAACGTTTTATAAACGTTTTTAATCGGTTGTCACAACGTTAATAACCATTTTACAACCTTTAAAAAACGAAGTGTGCTACTTGGGTACTTTCCAAATTTGAAGTTTTCAAATTTTTTTAAATGTTTTTATTTCTTTTTGACTTTTTTTTTTTTGGGCCTGGGGATAATTTTATGATGCATTAAACCGCTGTTAATGCTTTTTTCTTTTTTTTTTTTTTTTTTAACTCGAGAGTAGGCTAAAAAGGCAACAGATAACTCACAATGCTAAGTCACAGCTTGAATTTCGCTAAACTTAAAATGCATGAACAGAAATGTTTAAAAATTGCGACAGGTTACAAAACTCATTTTATTGAAAAATAAATAACCATGAAAAGAAAAGAGTCAGCTTGCACCTTTTTTTTTTTTTTTGCTACTTTTGCTCCTAGTTTGATTTTTTATTTTGCTGAATCTTGCATCAAAATGGCGCTTTTTTTTTTTTTTTTTGCTTCAGTCGCGCTAAAATTGTAATTATCCTGCTTCAGCCTGCTCCAAGACGTGTTTTTTCCCCCTCCAGTAGGCTTTAAAATAATTATTTTTCTTCTCCAAAACAGAATTTTAGCTGCTCCGAAATTGTATCCATCGTATCCCACCCCTGATATAGTTTAAGTAAAAGACTTGAGTAATGAGTATATGGTAGTAAGTTATAGAGGCCGTCGACATATTTACAATTGCAATTTTTCAATGAAAATATGTCATAGCTTATCATAGAATAGTGGAGAAAAATTCGTATTCAGGCGAACTATGCTTCTTTTAGAAAGATGCGGTAAAAGAGATAGGCTTCCGGTTCCGTTATTCGGAGGTTTTACTGTTATTCTCAATACTCGTATCAAAGCTATCACTCGGAAAGCGTCTGCTGTATGGTGAAAATTTCGGTATCTGCCCGATTCGGAAAACTCCAAAACCCAGAACTGCTGTAACCCGTTTGCTGCCCGATTTCAAGCCACATGATGAACATACTTTTAATTGTGAAGTAAAATATGGAGAAAATAGAATTTCCTCTTAAGAAAACTTGAAAAAAAAAAAAAAACCATCGGCCTTGCATCGGCATTTAGACATTTTTGAGGCCGATGGGCCGATGTTTTTTCCATGTTAGCATCGGCGGCCGATGCCGATGGCCGATGGAAAAAATTTCAACCATCGGCGCCGATGTATCGGCCTGGCCGATGCATCGGTCGAGCCTTACATAGAACAATGTCAGAAAAGCCAGCATATATTGGAGAATACATGTGTCAATTAAATTCGCTTCCAATAAATAAATTGTAACCTCATATGGAAATCTATCTGAATTATCGGTAACAAAAGTTAAAGCAAAAAATAGAAAAATATTTATCTAAATAGATTTAAAATAATGAACTGTTTGCTTTTTAAGCATTTAAACGCTATGACTTACTTTCACTGAGTGACGAACTTATCAGAGAAAAAGAAAAAAAAAATTACAAACTTATTAAATGGAAGATATATTTACACCATTTAAAAATATGTAAAACTGTATAATCCAAATTACGTCTCATTGTATAAAATCTTTTCAAAAGTTATCTTTCAGGAGCGGGACTTCTTCCTGACATCTAGCTGCATGTAGTAGCAATGAACCAAATAGTCATAATCCCAATACCTGCTATAAAAAATCTTTTCTCTAAATATTCATTGGAAAAAAGGACTAAGCATTAAAGTCAAAACAAGAAGTTATGTTTCTTCTGAAGAGCCTACCTTCCCGTACAACGACATCTCATCACTATTCTGTTAATTAGCAAAAATATGTAAGATTTAAAGCTGATTTTTAAAACAAAATATGCATCTCTCATCTGGTTAAATAAATGCATAAAAATTAAATAAACGAATAAATAAAGTAGTAGCACCTTTCCAACAATGCAGATAATATATTTCTTAAAAAGAAAAACTACTTTTCAAAAAAGAGTTAAAAAAAAGAAAACGCATCAAAATCATTTTATCACTAAAAAGGAAAAAATCGCTCGTAAGTAAAACGGCTCAAGTTTTAATTTTATACTAATTTTAACAATAATTAAAAATAAATAAATATACTTCAGAATATAGATAAAAATTGATAAAAGGTTCTATTAAATAAATAATGTTCATCAAAAAAAATCGTCTCCAAAAAAAGTAATTAAATGAGTAAATGAATAAAAATGGTCATCACAGATCCTTCCTGATGTTTAAAAATTGTGCATTCCGAATATCCTTTTATTTTCCGTTAGCAAAAATGCAAATAATTAATTAAAACTCTAGACTGCAAATTAAAACTAATCATCTCAATTATCATTATTCACAGTAAAGTCAAGGCTGTGGAGTCGAAGTTGAACTGATTTTGGGTTGAGATTCGGAGTCGGGAGTCGAAGACTTTGAAATTCTAGGAGTGGGAGTCAATCATTTTTTCCCATCCTGAATCTCTGCCATGACTGAGGACTGAAGTCGAAGACGATGATTTGAAGTTGGGGTTGGCGTCGATGATTCGGAGACGGAGTTGAAGGCTCTTAAATTCTATGTCATTTTTTCCGCGCCTGCATTTCTGCCATGGCAACGAAGACAGATTCGGAATGATGGAGTCGGACTCGGAGTTGAAAAGTCATAATCGTTAGTCGGAGTCGAAATATGGGAATGGAGTGTCCTCGCCGAGATCCTTTAAACAAAAAAAAAGTTTGTTCAACTCAGACTGTTGATTCTAAACTTTTTGAGGGGAAGACAGACCAACAGACATACATTTTTTACATCTTAAAACTGCATTTTTCCTTATACTTTGCGACATTTTAAAGATGTATAATGCCACTTTTAATACTTTTTTCGGATTTCTTTTACTTTGACTGGAAAAATAAAAACTGATTCTTACTTTATTTCAATCCGAATTTTTTTTTTTTTTTTTTTTTTTTTCATTTTTAAAAATTTGCAAACACACAAAAAAACACCTCTTTGTCTTTTGAGCTTTAAGCTGGTAAGCTTTACTTATTGTTATTTGGCAGATTTGACAGTCAAATATGAAGTAATAAATGATTAAATCAATTAATTAGCTGCCAACGTAGAAACTATTTTTTTAAGTTATACACATCTAGTTCAAACTGAAAAGCTAAGCTATATATATAGCACATTTATCATATAATCAAAAGATATAGTTGACTAAATAGACTAACTATTTTCAATCATAAAAAGTGATTCGTTTTTCTCTGATATTTATTTAGCATCTATAAAAATATATTTAAAAAAACAGTAGGTATACAAATGTATTGAATCAAAGCGGGTATACCAGCTTGGCCCGAAAGGAAGTATTTTATTTCGAAAATAATAACCCTAAAAGAAAGAAAAAATAACAGAACGACCATCGTAGTTTATAGTGTATGGTATTAGAATAACTTGTTAATATTAATAATAAAAAATCGCCTGGTTTTCGCCTAATCACAGTTTAAATACCGTTAGTTTTTTTTTTTTTTTTAATTTATCTTTTAATGTTCATTTTTTTAAAAAAACCTGGTTACGGCAGGGTGCTTCACGACTGCATCGCCGAAACTGATTGAAGCTCAGAAGGATTCGAATAACGTGACATTCGTATGACTCGGCTTTGCACAACAAGGCCTTATATGACTGCCTACCTGTTTCAGGCGCCATACCCGCTTTAGGCTACCCTACCCTATTTTTTAAATTATTTTTATTACTCGCAATGTCTATTCAATTTCTAGTATTTACATGGTAAATGTATTGAAACATTTTACCAATTTCACAGTAAAAATTGCTTTGAAAGAATTATGACTCAAAGTAGTGTGTTTAAAGGTGAAAGCATAATAGTCAAATTTGAAGTTTAATACATGAAATTCTGTAATCAGTTAAACACTAATATGAGTTTTAAAAAAGATAATAATGCAAGAACATTGATACTTTTACGCTTTTGAGTTCTCATTTTTTATAAGTAGAATTTTATAAAGTGATTTGTTTAACTGAAAAACACATGCGACATTTAGAAGATACACTTTATAAGAACAACTCAGACTAAAATATTTCAAACAATTCCGATTTGTCAGTCTGATGAAAAGATGACTATTTCTGCCAATAAATGAATATTTCAATAATTTTAAATAAATTTTAAGATCCATTAAAGATATGGTATTGAGCATATTGATAGTGACAATTTTATGTCAAATGTGAGACAACTCATACTAAAATTTATAGTCTTAATTTTTGTACCTCAAAACCAGATTAACCTGTGCTAGAATGCAACTTAACTTGGCACTGACGTCACTACGGGCGGAGCCAATAAGAGTTCACAAGCAGTTAGCGATCTCCTCTTATTAGCCAAGTAGGCTGTGACGTTTTATCTAGCTCGTTTTTCATAGGCTAACGTCACGCAAATATCATGCTGACGTCACGATGTTTTTGTCAAGAAACGTTGCATTTTAGTATAAGTCCATTTTCTTACTTCACAGAAAAGAGCGAAAAATTTTGTTTGATGCATACAAAGAATGGATATTGTGCTCTCTTAATACTGCTAAACAAATGTGAGGGATTTTTTTTTTTTTAGAATAACGTTCTCATGTGCCGACACGGAATGAGATTCTACATACTATGCAATTTTTAATAAAATGAAAATTACCATTTCTGGACTTACGTCAATCTGGCTCTAAGACATAGATTTATTTCCAAAAATGTTCAGAAGTCATCTAAAAAATGAAATTATCTTTATAGTTCAGTAATAAAATCCTACGTAATAATGCGTATACCTAAATATGTCGGAAGTCAAGTTTTTAGAAAAAAGTAACAAGTGAAATCGTTCAAATTTATTCACGTAAACAAAAATGTGCCCTTCTGCCGCACAAACTTGTAGTCCAGCACATTCAAGAGTTTCACGGTTGAAAATACCATTTGATGAGGAAACAAAGGGGAAAAAATATCCTAACCTTCTTAATGACAATTAACTGTGGAGATAAATTATAAGAAAAAACTAAATACAACGTATTTTCTCACGCTCTAATCATAAAAAATAGAAATGAAATGAAAGATTCCTAGTTAACTTTTGACTTTGTTTTTAAGATTTCTAATTCCTCCAACAATTCCCAAAATAATGTAGTTTGCTACTTCGAAGACAACTTAGCAAAAACAGTTAAAACATTTTCATTTTTAAATGCTGAAATTTAACCTTTTTTATCGTATTTACTAATGCTTGGAAACAGATGTTGGTAAACCTTCTGGAAACACGTACTTGACTTGACAAATTAGCATTCTTTAGATGACTTTTACCTTTATCTGGGAGTAACTCTCAACTCCTTATCATATATAACACTCATATTTTATTTTATTTACACTTTTTTAAAATATGCTTCTGTAGTCATCTGTTGTCATATGTTTTAAGACATTTATGAAAGTGTAAAACTACTTTCTGGGTCAAAGAAATAAATTCTAAACTAAAAGCCATTAGGTTTAAAGAAAAAAGTTGTCTTCTTGTCCCACCGAAACACTGGCAGCTCTTGGAAATTTAAAGTTTAGATTAAAGCGTTTAACGCAAGTCGAAAGTTATTTTAACACCTTCTTTATGAGTGAAAAGTAGTAAATTTTACGGGAGGCAATCAAATTGTTACGACTTTTTTTTAGTCTACGGTGTAAGATTTTCTCTCTTTCTTTGCAGGAACTGACGAAGAACTTTTTTTTAAAAGTAATTTAAACCACATATTTAAATTTGCAATCACTTTCAATTCACGAAATTTAACTACAATCTATCAAGAGTAGTTAAAACAAAACAGTGTCCTTTTTAGAATAGTATTTTATGTATACAAAAGAAAAAAAAACATAAACTGCTCTCAGGCAAACTTTTTTCACCTTGGGCCTAGGGTATTCCATTACATTAGGGTAGTCCAAACCATATGAAAGAAAAAGTTAACAATATTTATCTCTGTATTACTTCATTTGTTTTACTAAGCAAAATTGATTACCAAACTGAAATTTAAATGAATTGGAACATGTGTAGGTGTCATGACAAATTGAAAATTCTAAGCTTTAAATGCTCATTTTGCAAGCCACTTAGAAATAAACTAATTATTTATTTCAGTTTACTTAAACTGTTAAGAGATGTTTTGAACACCTTCTTTTATAAGTTCCGCTACACTAAGAAAAATTTTCAACTCCCAAGAAAATGATGCTAATGGTCAATGATGCTAAAAAATATTAGTTAACAAGGAGAAAATATAGTACCGTAAAATGGGGTGAATCGGAACACTTTTCAGCTTTAATTGTAAAAAAAAGTAGTTAAAAGATTTTTTTTAATTTGATTTTTCGGGTTAAAACTTCGGTCTTGCTTTGCTTTTGGTATTCCAAGCAAAGACAAAACATTTCAAACATTTATATAAAAATTTAGGGGTGTTCCAAATCATCCCGCTAATAGGGGTCAATCGGAAAACATGTAAAAAATTTTATTTTTTTTCAATTGAACCTGTAATAGGTCTTACAAACATGAGCAATATTGACGAGGAAGAATAAGAACATATAGTTATTGTCAAATAAAAATTTATTTTCTGTACTAATAAACATTTATGATTCGTCAAAATTTAGAATGATTTTGAAGTTCTGAAAAATTAAAATTAATTTTAAGAAATGCTTTTAAATTTAAATACAAAGCTGTAACATAAATTGAAGTCAGTCATATCAACCACAAATATGCACTTGTCCTTAAAACTAGCAGCTGTGGCTTGGCTTAAATTGTTTCATAGCATCTTCTGAGATGAAAGCAGCCTTTTCTTTAGTTTCGTGAAATCTCTGGGTTTCGGGGATTGTCCTGTAAGATTTTCCCACTTATTCGTCACTGTCTGTGGGCTGGACTTTAGCTACATCAAGTCTGTATGACTTTCCCCCATGTATTTTAGGTAAAAAGAAGTCTCAGGAGCAAAAATATTTTTAAATCTGCAACTTTCTCTCATTCTAAGATCTAGTTGCTCACGAGAAGAAATAAACAGTAATAAATCCTTGTCCTTGTCCTTACTAGAATAATTGGGGTTAGAATCTTGATTTTTCAAACAGTTTCCTTTAAATAAGTTTGACTTGGAATACAGAACCAAGTGTTCCGATACACCCCGCAAATTTTTTTCCTATGGCATTTTTCAGAATTCTTCATGTTTAAGACACAATTTTAAAAAAATGTAAATTCTAATGTGGTATTCTGTTGTTCAGATACATGCATAATTGAAACATAGCATTCTTACGTTTAAAATATAAGAGGGTTTGTACTTACACATGAAGTTTTACAGTCTATGAAAACGTGATGTTGTCTAGAATTCCACGTTTAGCCCTCCTTATAAACCAGTGGCGTTGCCAAATTGACAAAAGATTTATTTCCTACCTCCTATGATCTTACATTTCTAAAAAATAATAATAATGGCGAAAAATACCCAATAGTATATTTATGAAGAATTTATCTGTACGGTCGGGAAGTTTTGTTCCGATTGACTCCGCTGTTTCTATACACCCCCATTTTACGGTATGTAACAATAGCATTTCAGAAAATCTCGCTTGACGTTTGTCAATACCTCTTAAATGTCAAGGTTTAAAATAATTTTTTTTCCGAATGCTTCTGTAGTTTATTTTATCATTCGTAAAATTTATTTTTTCTCCTTGATAAATCAGAGTATTTAAGTGTAAAATCGCTACCTGTAAATATTGGCCAATTCCTAACGTTTTCCCTTAATTCTATTATATCATATGAAACTAGGCCAGTCTTGAAGAAAATATAATTTCATTTTTTTTTGAACCACCCTATTATACATGGTGTAACTATTTCATACAGAGAGTGAAAATGATCCCATTTGTGAATTATTCAGACCACATTCTAGCTTTCTTATCAGTAGGTTTGCTGATCACGAAATACTACTAATAGAGTAATTTGTAATTACTTACCGCTCCGAACGTTTTTAGCTAAATCCTATCCAGTTAAAAAGGGAGTCTCAAAATTTATCCCGTATCTGATGAGCCACAGTGCCTAACTTGGAAGACATCTACACAAGATCTACATCATAATGCATAGTGTCTCCTGCGTGTCCTCTGCGGGTTCGGTAGAACAGTTAAAGGTAATCAATCACTTAAAAGCAAAAAAGCGGCACTCGCTTTCATCACATGACCAACACTTGAAACTAAAATAATATAGTAGGAGAACGTAGGGCAAAGTGAAATAGTTACGTATACTTACCTGATTCAAAAAGAACAATAGGAAATTTGTTCTAAAAATTGTTCCACATGAATAAATAACAATGTATTTTGCAACATTTATACAACTTCCGGTGAAATATTGTTTTTCATGTTTGGTAAATATTTTATGCTTTTCAAAAAAAATGTGGAAAATTTTCGCCTCAAAAATTCATGGGGCAAAGTGAAACACAAAATATTTTTGGTATGAAAAATTCGACGATTAACAGTAATTTTCATCAAATGAATGCATAAATAAATGAAAAAAATAACTATTAATGAAAAATAAACGAATAAGTAAATAAATAAATTAATTAATTAATTAATATGTGAGAAAAATAAATGAGTGAATGAAATAAATAATGAATAAGAAAATAAGTTAATTAATTTTTAAACAGTTAAATAATTAAGTAAATTAATAAATGAAGAAATACGTATATGATTTAATAAATAAATGAATAAGTAAACGAAATGAACTATTTCACTTTACCCCATTCACTTTGCCCGCTTGCACTTGATAAATTCCATTGAACATTTAAAATCAAAAAATGCCCAATATAAACTAAATTAGAACTGCACTGGACATCAGTAGATCTCAATAAATAGTTTGAATGATAATTACAAAAATTTCATTATTTTATAATAACAAGATTTTTTTTTTTTTGAAAAACCACGAATATTACAATAAAGATATCAAATTTTGAAAATAGCTTGTATAATTTTTTTCGTTGATCTATGGAGCTTCTTATATTTTGACAGGAATCAAATATATGTCTAGGTTCTTAGTTAAAATATTGCTAGATAGGTAGTGCTGCAAACTGAAAATATTTCACCATTTCACTTTGCCCTACAATCCTCTACTTAATCTGTTTTATCAGTTTACTAGGTTTAAACAAATAAAATCATTTAAATTTAACAGTTTAGAGGCTGGCTGTCCATAAGGAATACCGCCCTTTTTTCAAGATTCCATCCCGCCCTCTACCCCGTGTCACAGTGTGTCACTTCACCACCCCCTTTACACCTCACACTATTTAAAACCAACGTCTCTTTAAGAAAGTGATGTAACCCCTTCTTTTTCCCCCTCCCCCATCACAAACTCACAATTTCTCAGACCCCCTCTTCCCTCAAAGTGTGACATTGTTTGTGAACAGCTACTTATCTTATCTTACCTTAAAAACGCATTATATACTTTTTTCATTAAGGTAGTAGGGAAATGTGGGGCACAGCGAAAGGGTGAAATACTTTTACACCTTGCAGCGCCACCTGTTTAGCAATATTTTAACTAAGTTCCTTAAAATATAGTTAACGATTGTCACAAAAAAAAAAAAAAATATTTTGTTAAGCTTTAGAGATTAGCAAAAAAAGAAAAATTCAAGTCATTTTCAAAATGCGCATATTATAATATTCGTGGGTTATTAAACATATTTTTTGTAATAAAGAAATGATAAAGTTCTTGTAATTATCATTTTAAGTATTAATTGAGATCTACTGATGGTCAATTTCAAGTATATATTTAGTTCATATTAGACAGGTCCTAATTTTAAATGTTTGCTGCAATTTGTTAAATGCACGCGGGGCAAAATGAAATAGCTTATTTTGCTTCTTCATTTATTAACCCATTAATGCCTGATAAGTTTTTTCCAAAGATATTGTGTATAATGGTTACAAACTGTTTAATGGAGAGAAAAAATAACAAAAAAAAATATTACGTAAAAAATAATTTCTTTATTAAAGAAAGAAAAATCGTCCCCTAAAAGTTACGATAGACCTCAGAGAGTACATACTTTTTTTACTAAATTTTTTTTCTGCCAACATATTTAATTACATAATATTTAAAAGACATTTTATAAGAAGAAATAAAATCAACAATTAACATAAACTGGAAAGCTGGGAATAACTTTGAAAACTGAGCTTTTTTCTTGAGATTGTGAACGATGCAATTTTTGATAAAGATCGTATTAAAACTGCTGCAGAACACACTTTACAATGACTATGTGCTGCAATCTGTTAATAACGAATTCAAACAACACCAAGGTACTAATTGAACACTATTATTTGGCTGAAATGTTCATTTTGGGGAAATTCACTCTTTTTTGGACCGTCCCTGAAAAAGGACTCTAGGCATTAATGGGTTAAATCAAACACGTGTTTCTTATCCGGTTTGCATTCCTTTACTTATTAATCCACTTATTTATTCATTCATTTACTTATTTTCTTATTCATTCTGTAATTTATTTACTCATTTAATTTTTCTCATCCATTAATTCATTCATTTATTAATCGCCATTTATTAATTGATTTATTTATTTGCTTTGTTATACATTTATTTGTTAAAAGTATTCTAAAACATCAAATGGAAAATGGTTTATTGACAAAAAACAGTTACTTTTCACTTTGCCCAATCCCTTTCAGACGTACCTTAAACAAAATTTTAAACTTTTTGTTTAAGGTGCAACATAACTACCAAAAATAACAAATAATATTTCAACGATTGATGCATTACAAAAGACAGTATTCCTTCTTTCTTTACAATGATTTTCATAACAAATTTCCGATTTATTCATCATGAAAGAGGAAAATTATCTTAACCATTTCACTTTGCCCCACATTCCTCTACCTATTCAACAACAATTTTTAGAATTACATGAAGTTTTTCGTCATAGACAGATATTCCCATCTAAAGTTTTCTGTTAGCCATTTAGTTACATTATCGACCTTAGTAACGTTTGCCCTTAAAGTTTATTTAATGAAAATCACTACCAAAATATTTATTTGGCACACATATTCGCAACTAACAATCGACAATCAGTAAAAACTCAATCATCTACATTGCAAAAAAAATGTTGCTTTTGCAGTATAATGCAGCTAATTTTTGCAGTAATAAACTGTAAAATTGCTAGTTTTACAGCAATAAACTAACATTTGCTAGTTTTACAATTCATTACTGTGCATTTTACAGTTTTAAACTTGGAACCTCGCTGACAGTATTATACTGTTGTTGTTATAGTATAATATGCAGCTAATTTTATGCAATGAACTCTCACTTATACGCTGGTCCAAGAGACCAACAGAAAAAGACGCATAAGTGAAAGAGACGCATAAGTGAACAAGCCTATTTAAAGGTCTAAAACGCAACATAAGTCCTAATGAAAGCAATGTTTCTATAGAAACAAGAAGTTCTGTCAAGAACTAAACGAGCCTACTTTCCCGTACATCGACATCGGCATTCTAGCATCTGATCATTATTCTCTTGATTATCTAAGACTAAAAATTATGTCAAACATACCTTTAAAAGCAAAATATACCTCTCTCATCAGATGAAATAGACACATAAAAAGTAAATAAATGAATAAATAAAGTTTTGTCGCACCTTTTAAAGAATGTAACTGTTACAGTTCTTCCGTAGAAAAATTCCTCAATTGTTTTCAAAAAAAAAATTAAAAGTACAAAGTACATCAAAACACATTTTATCAAAGAAAGAAAAAAAAAAGAAAAAAAAACTCGTCCGTTGATAAAATGTCTCGAATTTCACTTTTAATCCGTTGCCAGTTGTTAAATATAAATTAAGAATAAAATGCCCTAGTGAATGAAACATTTTTGTTACAAAAAAAAATCGTCTGCCAATAATAATAATAATAATAAATTCAATAAAACAAATGAATAAATAAACAAAAATCGTCTGCACAGTCAGTCATTTTTTTCGGACTGTTTACTCAAAAGTTATTAGGGGTGACAGCTTGCTTGAGCGGTTCAATGTTGAATGAAAAATTGTTCAAATCGGAAATGTAAATACGGGAATGAAGTATCCTTGAAAAGTTCTTTCCAACAAAAAAAAGTTTGTTCAAATCGGACTGTTCATTAAAAAGTTAGTATCGCGGGACCGGTTATTTGAACGGCTCAAAGTTGAACCAAAAATTGTTCAAATCAAAAAATCAAATATGGGAATGAGCTGTACTCGCCGAGATCTTTCCAACAAAAAAAAGTTTGTCCAAATCGGAATGTTCATTCAAAAGTTATTAGGGGGGGACAGACAGACAGACCGACCGACAGACCGACAGACACACAAATTCCCCATCTCAATACCCTACTTTCAAATTTTTAATTTTTCGATATTCATTTTACCTCTTTATTTTTTTAACTTGGCGATATTTTTTGGACTTGGCGATATTTTTTTTAACTTGGCGATATTTTTTGGACTTGGCGATATTTTTTCGATGCATTAAGCTACTTTTAATACTTTTTTCGTCTTTCTTTTATTTTTAACGGGAAAGTAGGCTAAAAAGACATATTACTACGGTTTGGCAATCACTGTAAACCTAACTACGATGATAAGGAGAAAACAAAAATTGTAGCATATTTAATCAGAAACGGATCCTTTTAAAACGATCCATAAAAGATAATTATTCCTCTCTGAACTCTAGCTCATGAGGAAAAAATGCCTTCT
Source organism: Uloborus plumipes (assembly GCA_038373865.1). Taxonomy (NCBI): domain Eukaryota; kingdom Metazoa; phylum Arthropoda; class Arachnida; order Araneae; family Uloboridae; genus Uloborus; species Uloborus plumipes. The sequence goes on along the minus strand of JAXGGA010000443.1, from coordinate 160,679 downwards.
GTGAGCAATAAAAGCGAAAGATTAAAGAGGAAAGTGAGGAAACATGCTCATTTTTTTAGGAAAATAAGTTTAATTGTTTGCATTTTACGAAAAGTTCAGCGCATAAGTGAAATATTAATCTTTAGAGCGACGTATAAACAAATGAAATTATCATTATTTTACTATGAAATGTTCCGGGACCACTGAAAATCATCGGATAAGTGAAAAAGGCGCATAAATGAGGCGGTGTATAAGAGTGAGTTCACAAGAGTAATAAATTAAAATTGCTAATTTTAGAGAAATAAACTGTACAGCAGCTAGTTTTACAGTTTATTACTGTGCATTTTACACTTTTAAACTGAAGCCACTGCTTTCAGTATTACTCTAAGAACAACAGTTTATTTTTTGCAGTGTACGCGTAAATATTTCACTTGAATCGCTCTAAGTTAATCGCTTCACCATCAACATTAGCCAAAACTACCGTTTCTGATTCCGACATTGATCCCGCCATCTTTACAAACAGATTCAGGGATTATCCGTACTGTTTCAATTACATTAATGTTGTTAAGAGTCATGAACGCTGCTACGTGTACTACATGTCGATGGTTAATAATTTGATTCTCCGTAATTTTCCTTAGGGAAATATTTACTAAGTGCAATTTTCAGAACCAGCGGCCAAGATTTTAATTAAATATTTGAGTATGATCAACTTAATTAAAAGTAAATAATAGCATAATGATGAGTTTCAAAGCAAAATTGAAGCCCTGTTTTTTAAATTTTGGAAAAATGAATGAACGAATCTGCTATTTGATCCCATTTAATTTAAAGTTTTATGAGATATGCAGAAGAATTACAGCTTAAGTAGCTCAATGAAGAAATATTCCAAACACTGGTTAATTTAAATCAGAACATATTAATTGCAATTTAATAAAGAATACCAGTGCTTAAAAATTCGCAGCAGTTAGGAATTGTTGATGCTCAGTGCCTTTAACAAATTAAAAGCTAACAATTTAATAGTATTGTAGTAAAATTAGTTTTAAAATGTTTGTATTTTAACTTTGTTTTCTAATTACTTAATTAAATTTTGTATTGCTTTCAACTCTCCCCCCCCCCCCCCAGTTCTGCCTTACTTAAATGAGTATCTCTTAACAATGAGATGCAGTCGCAGTTACTATCTTTCAGGGGCGAATACAGAAAGTTTTTGGGAAGGGGACACAGAAAGTAAAAGGTGCATCCCCTACACCACCACCATATATGTTTCGCTTTAAAAAAACGATCTCATAAGGTTACTTTAAAAAATTTTAATGGTATCTTCAAGTCAATTAATCTACTTTAAAGTACAGGAAATAAAGAACTAGCTTATTTCGAATGTAGTGGTGAAATATGTTTTCAACGTTTTAAGCTAATTATCTACCATTCCTTCACATTAACCTCCGACTGCAATATTACTCTCACAGCAGACCAACGTCATTATATTCAAAATGCTTTGCACGAGCTCACGTGTGTGTGTGTGTGTGTGTGTGTGTGTGTGTGTGTGTGTGTGTGTGTGTGTGTGTGTGTGTGTGTGTGTGTGTGTGTGTGTGTGTGTGTGTGTGTGTGTGTGTGTGTGTGTGTGTGTGTGTGTGTGTGTGTGTGTGTGTGTGTGTGTGTGTGTGTGTACGTGCGTGTGCTTTAAGAAATTGTTTAAAAATTGTTATTCATGTTGTAAAGAAATAAATTTCAAATTATTTGAAAGTATAGTGAAATTTATCCTTTTGGGACTGTCACGGGCTTCTTGGGCCTCCTCTAAAATCCGCTACTACTCTTGTCCTTTAGTAGTATATATGAGTACCTCTTGCTTTAGCAATCGCTTTTAAATAGCTAGAATCAGTTAGGGTGATTTGTAACAGGGGTAAGCGGACGCAAACTGTTTTATCACACTTGTGATGATCTTTAAATCGAAACTATTGGTGTGCGGTGACTACTTCACATGGGGACAACTCTCTTGCCACTGTTTGAAGATTGGCACAGTAAAAAAAAAGTTTTCCACCAAATGTTACTGTTACTATTTTGTTTTACTTTCCAGCCGATGTAAATGCGAGGTAAGTACTTTGAACCATTTTTGCATGTGATGTGGAAGATTGCCGGCCACCTTGTCTAATGGTGAGAAGTCTAAAAGCGGTGTAACAAAATGTTGCCTTTATTTCACCAAACTATTATCTATGGACCTCTCTGTTGCAGCCAAACTACAGTTTATGCACTCAAATCTCTTCACTTGAGCTATATGCAATACAAACTGACCCAAAATCAGAATTTGTCCAGATCCATGATCCTTTAGGTCGTGCCGCTTGGTTGTAAGACATTAAAATTCGGAATTAACAATTAAATGTATTTTAAAAAAAAGGAAAAGAAAGATGATAAAAACTATGTTATAATTTCTCTGGTAGCAAAAGTTAAGTCCTAAATTATGCAATAACTATAACATTAAAAAAAATGTTAAGGTTTATAACATTTGGCATACATGTGCAGCTCAGAATTACGTAAGTACTATAAATTATTTAATGATTAAGATTTAGCTTAAAGCTTCCTAGTTAGATGAAACAGCATTTAATTTCCTAGTGGTCACATCACATTTTTGCTTTTCCTCACGAGCTGAAAGTTTTCCTTCCTTAATCCTACTTTTTAATGGAAAGCAGATTTATCCCTATTAATTCTGAAATCTATAGGCTAAGCATATTAAAGTTGTTTAATCTTTTCCATTAGCGGAAACCCAAAACGTCAAAATCAATAATCTGTCCAGCCTTTGAAACTTATTTACTTAGGCAGCTCTCGAGCCGAAGTGAGATCGAAGTTTCAAATTGAATTTCGCTGCAGCGTTGCCAGCTCTAAGATTAAATACGAATATAAACATCAATTTAATTGATCATTATGTTGATGGAAATTTGTTGTGATTGTTTAATTTGAAGTATAATTTTATTGATTAATGGAACACTTTCAATTTTCATATTAATGACTACGTCGCTTTTCAGAAACGCTTGTAAAAATGATTTACGCAAACAGATATGCATTTCAAAACGGTGAAAATATTAGCTGGGTTTTTTATACGTACGTAGGCTTTATCCATTGAAGAATTGAAGTCAAAATATTCTTCCATTACTTTCCTGCTCTTTCTCTAGAAAAACTTTATACAGTGAACTTTCACTTATACGCCGGCCCAAGGGACCAACAGAAAAAGGTGTATAAGTGAGAGAGATATATAATTGAACAAGCCTATTTAAATGACTAAAACGCAACAGAGTTTCTAATGAGAGGATGAATAATAATGTTTCTATAGAAAAGGGACATATTACCACAGTTTGGCAAATACTGTAAAGTAACTACAATAATAAAGAGAAAACAAAAATTGTAGTATACCTAATTGCAAACTGTTCTCATTAAAACAATGCATAACAGATAATTGTTCCTCTCCAAACTCTAGTTTATGTGGATAAAATGCCTTCTGTGAGCAATAGAGGCGAAAGATTAAGGAGGAAAGTGAAGAAAAATGCTTGATTTAGAAAGAAAATAAATAAATTTTCATACATTTTAGGGAAAATTCGGCGCATAAGTGAATTATTTATCTTTAGAGCAACGCATAAACGAACGATACTATCATTATTTTGCTATGGAAAGTGCTAGGACCACTTAAAATCGTCGTATAAGTGAAAAAGGCGCATAAATGAGGCGATGTATAAGTGAGAGTTCACTGTATTTAAGGTAGATTGGGGGAAGACGCCGTTTTGGGAAAGATGCTGTATCTTGTGTTTCAGTCACAAGCATAAACAAAAACAGCTATCTAGTCAGAATGAAGCAGCATGCACATTGATGACATACAGAAATTGATTTTGATTTACCACAGGTTTAAGGGGTTTTTTTTTTCTTTTGGTATTTGTTCATTTTTACTGCTCTGATGAGTACCCGAAATAGTATTTATTGCGTTTGGTTAAGACGCCGTATTTTCTTTTGGAGACGATGCCGTAAGTTTCCGACACACCCTGGACAAAACAAATGATCCTACTCGAAACATAGACCTGAAAAATTACACCGAACTGTCAGAAAAAATGTGATTCGATGAAATACATTGTATGCTGCAGTTTGTGCAAACACATCGTGTACAGCATCTTCCCTCTTCGGCAATTTACCTTACGGCATCTTCCATAGCAGTACGTGAAAGATGCCGAAATGGAAAGGTTTCCGTAATCACACTTGGAAGGAAAAAAGGGGGCTTCCAGTCAATTTTACAAAACTTCGTAAGTTATATTAGCTATACACGATAGGATCGAACCCCGAACTTAACGCGTAATTTTAACAAGTAATTTTAACGCTTGGTGGAATTTTACACCGGCTGCATGGAACTTTCCTACAACAATTAGAGTTCTATTAAAATCAAAACAGTTTACTCCAGAAGTTATACAACGTTGCATTCTTTAACAATGGTAACTGTACACAGTTTTTTTAAAGCGCAGTGTAATTAGCACTCTCCTGTTCAACTAAAAGCTTTTTAAAAAAGGGAGGATGTTAAAATATAAGTTTCATACAGAAATTCCATAACGAAATAATTACAGTACAACAGGACAATGGACTTTAAATAAAATGCGTATTATTTAAAGGGCTTTGAGTGAAATCCACTTTTACCTTATTTCTACTCCATGCGCTGGGATGTCGTACTACTCTTTCCGCTCAGAAATGCAATGAAGGACACATCGAATAAAGAGCGAACGAATACTAATATTTAAATTGGAGAAATCCAATTTTCCGATTTACTTTGAAACGTGATTGGTTTTCCGTCAAATGAATTCATTCTGGGACTAAAGTAGATGGAGTGGCAGTAATAATTAACCAGAGATTATTTTCCAAGCCAGATAAATGTGAAAGCATTTAAAAGAATACTTTTAATTGCGATCTCGGAAAATATATATAAATGTATTGTTGCTCAATAAAAGAAAAAATAATAATTAAATGATAAGATTGTGTGGTTGCGTGTATTGTTCGTGTTAAATAGGCTGTTTATTGAATTATCGTCATTTGCACAAAATTGAAAAATATTCCAATTATGTGTTTCAATGTTACAAGGCATCTTCATTTCAACGCATAAAAGTTTTCAAAGATACGTAGCAGTGACAAAGGGCTTTCCGCTTTAAAATCGCAGTGATACCCTGCCCTCTTGAAAAATTATAATAATAATCTAGAAGCAATATCGGATAATAAAATGAGACAATAAACTAAAGCCCGCCACCGGGTTAAAGGCCCTCATTATTATTTTTCATGATTACACTCATCTTAATCTTTTTTTTTTCCAGATGTAGTGGTTTGCAAAGATGTAACCGGAGCAACATACCGTAATTTTCTACTGCTTTCTACCAATAATTGCGGTTTAAAAAGAATTCTTAAGGAAAGCATGGTATTTTTGAGCATGTGATCTAAGTTAGCATTTTTAGGAGCGTTCCATTAAGCGTTTGATTTTTCTGATTAATCAGTCAGAGAACATCAGGAGAAAGGTTGCTAACTTTGATCACGATCATATGGGGTTTCTGCTTGAACATTACAGGCTAGGGTAAATAACCTTGACAAAAAGGTCATGTACCCCACCTGATGAACGGAGTATTTGCTCCCCTGATGGCTCAACAAAGTGATATTCCCTACATCAGATACAAGAGTATTCAGACAGTTGCACTAAAAGTTTTCAATGTGCAATCAAAGATGAGAAAGGTTGAGAAAAGTTTTACAAACGAACTAGTGATTAACCCGTGAGTAAAATACAAAATCACGTAAATGTTTATTTTCTTTATTTAAACTTAAAATTAATTTTCAGTATATTACTTATATAATGATTTGCGTTAATTTAGCTAAAGACTACCCCTTTTCTCAATTACAATACGTTTATAATGTTATTTTAATTGGGATATCTATCCTGGGATTTCGGGGCGAAGTACCTTTCTGCCAAGTTAACTCGCAATAATCTGATAATTTCATTTTTAATAATGAATAATTTATTTTGTATTTTTTAGTGCTGATCGATTTTATACAGTCATATAGACCAACCTTTAGAAAAGTATTAAGTATTATTTTGCATTTTTTATTAACACAAAAGTTTTTAAAAATGTTTCCTCTTAGGCCGGAGCGTGATACCCCGACTTATATTAAAGTATATTTAAAAACAATTGAACATACGGAATCCAAATTTCAACATAAAAAAAGAATGGGTTTTCAAACTTATGTATCATTTACAAAAGACATTTTACTTCTGTGAATGAGAAATTTACAACCATTGCTGAAGAGTCTTTAAAGATAGCATAGGGTTGCTTTCGATTCCCCGACATAAAACCATGAATTGTTTGATTGTCCCATGACTCCCGCCTTTCAATGGAGTTAAAATGCTATTTGTTTATCTTTTGACCGAAAAAAAAATTCTACAACCAAAATGAGCGAATAAATATTTACCGCTTGCCTGATTATCCCGAGTTATCTCGGGCTCGTATGAGTTGCAGGTAATTATTATCCCGAGAAAACTCGGGTGAAACTAATTGATTTTACGCCTATAAATAATTAAAAATTCAACTTGAAACCTACATATTTTATTTGTATTGCTTTATTTTCTAGTATTTCAAAATTAAAATTTAAAAAAATGTGTGTTTTTTTTTTTTTTTTTTTTTTTTGTAATTTTTTCCAAAAAAATTCGTAAGGGAAGTGATTAAACAAAGATCGCCAACTAATTATGATATGCAGGGGAAAACCAAGATCTGGAAGATGAAAACGAAGATCATGATGAGTGTCTTCGGAGCTTTTCATCGCCATTCATAATGGGAATGATCTCTCTACTGGTATATCTCCTCAAATGATTAAGGAGGACATTTAGTCAGTTGTGTGAAATAAGCATTGACAACACCGGGTGCATTTCGACAACCTTCAGTGAATCCTTTTCTTATCTAAAAAGACAGCATATACTTTAAATTATTAGGTTAATTCTTCTTCACTATATCCCTTATTAAGTTGTTTAAGCGTTGTACGTTTCCACTTTCCATAACTTCAAAACCGTCGACTTGAAGTGTTTATTTCTAGTAGTAACGTGATAAAAAACTCAACAAAGTGATTGGATCGTGGCCCTAGTTTGTTTAATGATAATTCTTCGTTAAATTTCACACGTAGCCCTTAACATTTCAAACAACATAGTTATCAAATCAATATATTACATTTTAAGTTAGGTTATAATTTTTCAAAGTTTTGTTTAATTAATTTCACATACACTGCGATGCAAAAGTTTAGACAAAATGCAAATATGTGAATAAAAAGAAAACTATTCAACGAAATGCTTTCAAATTTCTACTGCAGGTACACAATATGGTCCCAAATACGTGTCTGGAGTTCTTATAACTATAACTGGAATTAAATTTTGGATATTACAAAAGATATTTTTTTACATTGTTGCAAAAGTTTAGACAATAGTCAGATTTTATGCAAATATCCCTTGAAATGTGATTGGTGGAGGAAATGCGGACTGTATTATTCATTTATAAAGTGCAGAGATTGCTGAATAAATAATAAAAATATCAAAAGCTCTTTAATTCTCGTGTAAAGAAGATGAGAAAGTTTGGAGGCAGAAATTTGAAAATGAACCTATTTTATTAATTTTTTGTCTTCTAAATCGGCTCTAGTATGGTAGTACATTGTTTTTTACTTTGTGAAGAGCAAATTCAGACATGCGTATCGATCAAAAAGTCTAAGAAAAATTGTATTTCTTAAGGATGAAGGAATTGAAAAAACGGCTCAGACTGACGATTCGCCCATTAATCCTACAAAACCTCAACTTGGGTCAAAAACAGCACGTGACAGCATAAGTAGATGAACAACTGAATAGGAATGCATAAAAAAAACAAAGAATTGTGCTTGAGCCTTTTCGGACAGAGTGTCCCAAATAAGCCAGATTTTATTGGTAAAAGCAGCACAGCATATGATCATTGGATATTTCTCATTCCCGCGAAAAGAATTATAATCCATCTAGGCCATCCCAACTTTAATAATTTTTAGCAAAGAAAGTACCGTTCATTTTTTAGTCACGATGATACATGTGCTGCTTTTCACATTAAAATTTGGCTTATTTGGGACACTCTGTCAGAAAAAGCTCAGGCACAATTCTTCGTTTTTTTTATGCATTCCGATTCAGTTGTACATCTACTTATGCTGTCACGTGCTGTTTTTGACCCAAGTTGAAGTTTTGTAGGATTAAGGGGCGAATCGTCAGTCTGAGCCGTTTTTTCAATTTCCTTAATCCTTAAGAAATATAATTTTTCTCGGACTTTTTGATCGATACGCATGTCTGAATTTGCTCTCCACAAAGTAAAAAACAATGTACTACCATACTAGAGCCGATTTAAAAGACAAAAAATTAATAAAGTAGGTTCATTTTAAAATTTCGGTTTCCAAACTTTCTCACCTTCTTTACACGAGAACTAAAGAGCTTTTGAGATTTTGATTATTTATTCAGCAATCTCTGCACTTTATAAATGAATAATACAGTCCCGCATTTCCTTCACCAATCACATTTCAAGGGATATTTGCATAAAATCTGACTATTGTCTAAACTTTTGCAACAACGTAAAATAATGTATTTCGTAATATCCGAAATTTGATTCCAGTCATAGTTATAAGAACTCCAGACACGTATTTGGGACCATATTGTGTACCTGCAGTAGAAATTTGAAAGCATTTCGTTGAATAGTTTTCTTTTTATTCACATATTTGCATTTTGTCTAAATTTTTGCATCGCAGTGTACATTTATATATTCACTTTTTTTTTTCTTTCTTTTCAAATGTTTTCTAATTTTAATACATGATTGTAAGTATTTTTTTCTTTTGTTTCATCCTATTTGTGCAATTTAAAAATTCAAAAAGCGGTAAACATTTTTTAATTTTAAACGACACTGAAAGTGACAGCTCCTTAAAAAGCGATTGCACCAATTTGTTAATAATAAAATGTGAGGCATCACATATTAATAAAAAACTTTTTGTGATCAACCGATTCTCCTAGTAGACAACTGTAAAAGGATTTCAATAGTTTTTTAAACACTTAAAAGACCTCTTTAAAATCAAACACGTTACAGAATTTTCCGAGGCCATTCTCCTGAGAAGTTATAAAATACACAAACCTGTTTAGTGGAATCGGAGAAATGTGAGGAACTCCAAAAGACTCCTTTCAAATATTATTATGATTTGGTCACATAAACAGCTTCCAAAAAATCCAGCTTCCGAACAGTGATAAGTTTGCATATGACTTTGGAAAATTCATGATCTATGTTCCAACCGTGTCTCACTATTGACGGCATAGAAGTTCTTAATTTGTTTATGATTTTCAAACTGTTTGCATCTAAATTTTAAAATCCGCCTTGTCTGCCTAATATATTAAATGCGACATTCAGAGTGGAGGAAATTAACAACTAACAATCCCAATGTATTTATTTAAGGTTTTAATTTGCGGTGCATTGAGGCATTTATTACTAACTACTATGAATGTTACATTAAATTCATTGAGAAGATAAGATCAGTTCAAAAAATTAGACTGAAAGAAATGGAAAACATAAGAAGAAACAAGACACTTTTGTGAATCAACTCCACTTTCTCATGAGGAAGCTCCTCTTAACCCTTAGTTTGGCAATGTATCCTACAGGATACATCACTTTCTACATTTTTTAATTTGAATTAGGAGCCCTCTAGGGTAGGGTGGAGCGAAAAAAATGAATTTTTGATTTTCGTAAACGGGTACCTTTCATTTACTGTGAATGAGGAAAAGTAACAATTCTGTAAAATATTTCCCTTTTGCGACGTTATCTTTAGTCTGCGCATTTGGCCTAAAGTTTTGAAATTTTTGATTTTTTTTAGATTTTTCAAATTTTTTAAAAAAATATTGCAAATGATAAAACTAGTGACGGGTGGTTATTAAATGGAAGAAATAGGTTTGAAATGTGCAAGGAATTTTTTAAAACCATTTTAGATTATGATTTCAGTCTGCGCATTAAGCCCAAAGTTCATGAAAATTTTCGAAATTTCCGATATTTTCAATATTAAGCAGAAATTTTATAATTTGATATTTCCTCTCAATATTTACTTAAAGTGCCTTCAAAACATTTTCTTAATCATTTTGTTGTTTCTTTGAACTACTCAACTCTTTGCTTGCTTATTGAAAGTACCCAGGACTCACCACGAGGAAGTGGACGCATTTTGGGTGCCACCCGCGCTCCCCATGCTTCCAACCAATGAGAGCACACATTTACATTTCTTAGACAAGTCAGGAACAATAAATTGTTTCTTTGATTAGGAAATTGTTTGCATTGGTTTTGATGGAGGCACTACAAAGACAGAAAATACAAAGGTGTAATACTGAAACTGGAAGAAAAACTTGGTAGACCTCTGTAATGAGATATTTGCCAATTACATTTGAATGAACTTGATTTGCGGCATTTTTTGCAAAAGCTAGATGGACTTACCAGTGGACCAAAGTTTTTTTTTTTTTTTTTTTTTTTTTTTGGGGGGGGGGCTGTTGGACGAAGCTAAACATGTTATAATTTCAAATCAGTTCAATGTGAACCTATAGAATTTGTCATTGATCAGACCAATTTTGACAATAAAAATGATTTAAGTACTGAGCAACAGTAACTTCATGAGATGAGCAAGGTAGTTTAGACTGGGAAAATATCAAAAAAATTGTAAACGAATTCCAAGAAAGCTTTCTAAAGCCAGATGGTTGACTACAGCAAACATAATCTTTACACTGTAATTTTTAAAAGAGTTCATAACTTTCGCGGTAAAAGTGTCCTTGCTCTTTTAGGATGAAGTGCAGACGTTGCTAATCTACTTATATTAAAAACTGAGTATCTTTCTAACTATCTTTCTTTCTAACTATCTTTCTTTCTAACTATCTTTCTATGTCACGCTTCTTTCTCCTGAACGCCAATGAACTGAAAGTCGAACCAGGTACCGATAGATAGGTAATTTTTCAGGCATCATTAGTTTCAATTTATATAATTATACGATTTAAATTAGCGAAGATATCAATTAATAAGTAGTCAAATTTAAAGCGATTAAGCCTAATAAATGATTAAATATGAAAGCCATTGTTGCATTGCAAAACGTGGTTGCCATGAAACAGTGATAAAAATGATAATGAGAATTTTGAATGAAGGCTTAACTAAATCAGACACGAAACTCATAAGCGGGCGACTTACATAGGCAGAAATTCAAGTGAAACACGGACGATCGCAACTCACCAATGCAATCGCAAATTCCCAAATTTGGACAAGTTACAATCGCTACGAGATGCGATTCTAATGTAATTCGACTTCCAGTAGCGATTGCAATTTGCGATCGCCTCGAAGCGATTGCAATGGTGTTTCACTTGAATTCCTGTCATAGTATTTTTATCGCTAGCTACTTGTAATATTTTGAAACATTCATTTGTTGAAGAGCCATCTACTTACAGGGACCGCGCTAAGCATTCGCCACCTCGCCAAATGCGAAAAAGTAGAAAATTCGGCGAAAAAAATTATGATTTGGCTAAAGTATTGGCGAATGAAAAATTGTCAGAAATTTTCACTTGGGAAAAAAATACATGTATTATATTAAAAAAATAAATAATTAAAACTCTTTGACTAAAACTCTCGAAGTTTGGCTAAGACTTTTGAAATTCGGCTAATTTACTGGCTAATAACTTAAAATCCTTAGTGCGGTCCCTGACTTATATTAAAAACTGAGTATCAATGTCTGCTTTTTTTCCTTTGAGCGAGCTGAACTTACTGAAACTTTCCTCACCATCTTGAAGGCGCGAAGCATCTCAATAATTCGAATGATTTTTTTTATACAGGAAAAAAGTAAAGGCGTGAAGCGCCTGTTAGCGAGCCGCCTTGGCGGGGAGTAGTTTCTTGAAATTTTCCTCACTACTTTCAAGGCACGAAGTGCCCGTGCAACGCCGGGCCACGTGCGTGGTATGTCTTGAAATCGAATGAACATTAAATTATATCAAATAAAACTTCAGAATGAGGTAAAAATTAGAGAGGGGGGACGTTATGCATCAACATGCCGCAGGAAGCTAATCTAGCTGCTCTGGCAGCTAGTTTAGATATGAATTTGTGTGGGATTATAAAGAGTCACACTTATCTCTCAGGGGAAAAGCAGAAAATTGTAATCACATCCATTCAAAATAATGTATAATTTGCACCCTAGAAATATGCTGTTATCGATATCTATATACATATAAAAATGTATGTATGTATGTTTGTTCCTTATACAAATCCACAGTTTCGTCGGATTTTTAACAAACTTGGTACAGAGGTTCCTTGATGCACTAAAATTCTCATAGGCGGGGTTTTGAAATTTAAAAAAAATCCAAAAAGCTCAAAATTCAAATTTTTTTTGTCTCAAAATGGCCATTTTCTTTCAATTTTGAATAGATAGAGTAACAGAGATAAGCCTTTAAGCATACAAATTGATAAAATGAGCCACATTTAAATAGGAGTGTTTTCCAACAAAGATTACGATTAACAATGAATTATCAATTTAATGCTCACCTATTTTATTTTTGTATGAAATAAGTTTTTATATTCCCATGTGGATAGAATTCATTCAAATATTTTTTTAGAGCTATGTTGTATTATAAGCACCTGGGAAACGCCGGATAATAATCTAGTTAGATCATAAGAGAGCACATATAAAGAAACTTGTTTTAAATTATAGAAAACAAACAAGCAAACAAGTGAAAACGCTTCAGACCCCAAAAATAGATAAAAATCTATTTACATACATAAATCAAAAGTCAGAATACATCGATATGATTTCTTGTCATGATGTGGAAATTACAAAGTCACCTTTTACAGGTAATTTAACAACACAATATTTACGAAGATTACTGGAAGCTGAGAATTTAAGTACGATTTCCTGAATGCGCTAATTTTAAATTTCCTTTAAGACTCGATCAGTTGAAAGAGCACTCAAATAGGTCACAAGCTCTTCAAAATTGGTATGTAATCACAGGAAAAGAAAAAGTTTAGTAAAAACGAGGGTATCTGACAGAAATATTTGATCGATTTACGACACAAATAAAAGTTTAACTGTTAAAGACGTATCTAAGAAATGTAAATACGTTCTCGCATAGATTGGAATGAAAGGCTCACATGTAGGACTAGAAATGCGGTCACCTCCTCGTGGTGAGTCCTGGTTATTTCCACATGAGCTAGCGAAGAGTTGCACGGTTTAGAGTAATAACAAAATGAATAAAAACAGATTTGAAGACACTTCAAGTGAATATTGAAAGGAAATACTGAGTTTAAAAATGTTGAAAATATCGGATATTTCGGAAATTTTCTTGAACTTTGGATTTAATGCGCAGACTGAAATCATAATCTAAAATGGTTTTAAAAAATTCCTTGTATATTTCAAACCTTTTTCTTCCATTTAATAACCACCCGTCACTAGTTTTATCATTTAAAATATTTTTTTAAAAAATTTGAAAAATCTAAAAAAAATCAAAAATTTCAAAACTTTAGGTCAAATGCGCAGACTAAAGATAACGTCGCAAAAGTGAAATATTTTACAGAATTGTTACTTATCCTCATTCACAGTAAATGAAAGGTACCCGTTTACGAAAATCAAAAATTCGTTTTTTTCGCTCCACCCTACTCTAGGGGGCTGCCTTTAACCTATAGCATTATTCGAACCTTCTTTTTCAACATCTGTCTTTACTGTGGCTATTTACAAAGCAACGCGTTCAGTATTAAGTTTATAAGTGTTACAGTGTGTTCTACCAAAATAACATGGCGTCACGTCGATTACAGGTATGTTCTCTTTTATTTCTTAATTTCTTTTGTATTTTGATTTGTGTAATAATTTATAGATAGATGTAGTTGTATTGTAAAAAAATACTTGATTAAATTTTATAAAAAGTTTTTATGTATTCTTATTTGCTACTTTGGCAGTGTATCCTACAGGATACGCAATTTATAAAACCGATTTTCTTTTAATTTTTTCCCATGAAATTTTTTTTAACTGTATAATATTTATGCATTTTACCCCAAAAAACAGAAATAAAAAAAAATGTCAAAATTTTTAAATTTTTGATATGTGCCAAACTAAGGGTTAAAGATATAAATGACGTTAAATTGATATTTATTTTTATTTAAATCATGAAATCTCTGCTTAGAACTTAAAAATATGATTATCACAATCGCCCTCTTTTTCTCTGCGTTTTGACAATAGTCAAAACTATTTACAAAGCTATGGATTTATCCCTCTACGCTTTAAAATTTTCAAAATAACAAGGCATCAGTAAATTTCAACAAAGACATAAACATATAATTCAAGCTATAACTCATTAAAACTTTTGAAACATATTCGCATTACCCCTCTGACTGATATTTTCGCAAAATAATTAGACAAATATTTCAACCGAAATGGAACACCTAATTATTCTTTTACATCTCCTCACGTACAAAGAGAAACACGTCTCAGCTCCGCCAGCTGGTCCATTTGGAATACATGCGATCCGAAATTAATAGGTGCTTGCACTGTTTCGATTTGAGAGCTTCATTAGTAATGTGCCGTTTGGCATTAGCATTTCAGATTCCCCCATGATCATTCAGGCTTTACAAACAGATTTGAATTGACCGAATAATTTCAATTACACCCGATTCATACTCGGTTACTTTTGAGTTTATGTATAGTTAGTTGTTCGGAGTAAGTTTGAGTTTCTGTATTTTTAACTGCCATGCTCATGTCTAAAGAGTTTATTGCATCCTAGCCAAAATTTTGAAAAAAAATTCCTGACGTATTGAACAGTTATCCACAATAAACAACAAATAATTGTAAAATCGTTAAAAATAAATATTAATCGGACTCAAATTTATATGTCCACATAGGGTGCTTTCGAGTAATGTGAAAAATGTGCTGTAAATTAGCTCATAACCGAATAGTTTCAGTTACTCTGATTTATACTCGGTTACTTTTGAGTTTATCTACAGTTAGTTGTTCAGGGTAAGTTTGAGTTCCTGTATTTTTAACTGCCATGCTCCTGTCTAAAGAGTTTTATTGCATCCTAGCCAAAATTTTGAATAAAAACTCCTGACGTATTGAATAGTTATCCAAAATAAACAACAAATAATTGTAAAATCGTTAGAAATAAAATATTAATCTGACTCAAATTTATGTGTCTACATAGGGTGCTTTCGAGTAATGTGAAAAATGTGCTGTAAATTAGCTTATAACCGAATAGTTTCAGTTACTCTGATTCATACTCGGTAACTTTTGAGTTTATGTACAGTTAGTTGCTCAGGGTAAGTTTGAGTTTCTGTATTTTTAACTGCCATGCTCATGTCTAAAGAGTTTATTGCATCCTAGCAAAAAATTTGAATAAAAATTCCTGACGTATTGAACAGTTATCCAAAATAAACAATAAATAATTGTAAAATCGTTAAAAATAAATATTAATCTGACTCAAATTTATCTGTCCACATGGGGTGCTTTCGAGTAATGTGAAAAATGTGCTGTAAATTAGCTCATAGCCGAATAGTTTAAGTTACTCTGATTCATACTCGGTAACTTTTGAGTTTATGTACAGTTAGTTGCTCAGGGTAAGTTTAAGTTTCTGTATTTTTAGCTGACATGCTCATGTCTAAAGAGTTATATTGCATCGTAGCCAAAAACCTGAAAAAAAAAAACTCTGGCGTATTGTATAGTTATTCGAAATAATTGAAGAGTTTAGCGGGTAAAGAGATTACGTTACATTACTTGAAAATACAATCTGAACACAGGTAAGCAATGGATACAAGTAAGCAAATAAAACTTGATACCTTAAAAAATAGATGTCATTAGACTGTGTTAAAACTCTCACTTAACGACAAAACTAGAAAACGAAAAAGCTGCAGCAATAAAACTTTGAGCCTTAATAATTCTGAACTAGTGTTTTGTTACATAACATCTTCATCTCCCGAGCAGTTCAATTATAAAATCGTTAAAAATAAAGTGTTAATGTGGCTAAAATTTATGTGTTCGCATGGGGTGCTTTCGAGTAAGGTGAAAAACGTGATGTAACTTAGCTCATAACCGAATAATATCAGTTACTCTAATTCTTATTAGGTTGCTTTTGAGTTAATGTACAGCTAGTTATTCAGAGTAAGTTTGAATTTCTGTATTTTTAACTGCCATGCTCATATCTAAAGATTTTTATTGCATCGTAGCCAAAAAATTAAAAAAAACTCCTGACGTATTGCTTACTTGATTATTCAAAATAATTATAAAACCGTTAAGAATAAAGCATTAATGTTTTTTAAATTTATGTTGCCACATAGGGCACTTTCGTGAAACGTGAAAACGTAATGTAAACTAAGTTATAAGTGAATAATTTCAGTTACACTGATTTATACTCGGTTACTTTTGAGTTAATACACAGTTAGTTATTCAGGGCAAGTTTGATCTCATATCTAAAGAATTTTTAGCATCGTAGCCAACAACCTGAAGAAAAACTACAGTGAATGGTTGGACTCTAATGGTTCCCACTCTATTAGCTATTTCAAATTTGAGGTAGAAGATAACATGGCAGAGGTTCAAGCAAATTGCACGACTGTGCGGTTGAGCAGCTTTATAAAGCTTTTCTTTTCGTCCAAAGAAGGAACGGTCCTGTTCTGGCATAGTGTCAGTGACATTTTTGTGTGAATGCCCTGTGCGGACTTTCTTTAGAGAAACAAAAAGTTCATAACGCGACCATCTGCACAGTCGTGAAACTTGCTTGAGCCTTTGTCAAGTTATCTTCTACCTCAAATTCGACATAGAGTGGAAACAAATTACATTTTTACAGTAATAATGTAAGACAACAAGTTTTCTTGTGGTAACATTTTTTTTTATCAATTTGCAACTAGAAGGGGGAAAAGCCAGCAACTTGTCAGCACTCCCTCGTAGGAACAGTTATTTTTCAATGCACAATGCGTTCTGACTAACAGATAATTTATGCTTGATCAAGAACTTACAATATCCAACAAGTATTTTGTTAAAACAAACTCTCCATATTCTTAGCAATTTTAATAAATATTACACGCTTCAAGTAAATTTAAGATATTTATTATTCTTACTGCAGAGCGCAGTATCTCCTTTCCACACTGCCATTTGGGATCATTCGCGTAGAAAAATACAAAGTATTACTTTTAAAATTATTCTTAGTTCGTTTTTAGAAACGCCAGTGGCAGAATATTTCGACGCACTCACTTACTTAGCTTTGAAATTTGCAATTGTAATTCTGAATATGTAAGCCGTAGCTATATCTCGCAGAAAAATTTTCATTTTCGCTGTATTCAGCTCCACATAAAATACCTATAACCTGAATAATTCTGTGATTTGAGACTTATAAGAATGTTAGATTATTATGTACTCTCGTGTTAACAGACAAGTTCTGATTATTCTCTGAATTTATTCATTTATTTTATTAGATAATTTACATTTGTTTATTGTTCTTTGTACTATTTTCAGCATCATGAAACTCTTACTTTAGCTTGTAATAAGTTTTTAACAGTTACAAAGGTTTAACATTAAAACATGTTTCATCAAATAATATTTTTGCAGCGTAGATTGTATTTAAATACATGTTTTTAAAGGTTAACATTTCGTAATGGAGAACCTAAGTTGGTGGTGAATATTTTCCTTGGAAATAATTTACATAACAACCGAACATACGAATCTGCTTGCTCTCATTGCTAATGCAGCTTTGAAGACCCACGCGTGATTTTCATAATGAATGAGGATTCAAGGCGAAGAGGATCAGCTAGTGAGAATTTGTAGAATAAAACAGTATGCATTTATCTATTTCATTGCTGAGGAAAAATAAAAGGTAAAGTTATGCTATGATGTGGAAAAACACTAGAAAAGTTCGTTTAGTTTCAAACCAAAATCAAATTTACTAAACCGCTATACATTGCAAAAAATGAACTGCTGTTTTTACTGTATAATACTGACAGCCGAGGTTTCAATTTAAAACTTTAAAATGCACAGTACTAAACTGTAAGACTAGGATTTTAGAGTTTTTTACTGTAAAGTTAGAAATTTTACAGTTTATTGCCGTAAAATTAAACTGTATTATACATATACAGTACAAACAACAGTATCGTACAGGCAGCAGAGTTTCCAGTTTAAAACTGTAAAATGCACAGTAACAAACTGTCAAATTAGCAATTTTTTACATTTTATTACTATAAAATTAGCTGTAATATACTGTAAAAACAACGTTCATTTTTTACGGTGGCGGTGTAGGGCTAGTTGAAAGAGGTAAATGTAAAGAAGTGATAAGGACGATTCTCTGTAAACTCGTCGTTTTTCACGCGAAATCTGGCCGGGCACGGTTTTTTGAAATAATCGTATAATGATAATACTATTGCTCAGAAAATGAATCTATTACTTCGGTTTGAAAGAGGGCCATTGAAGTTTGTGTTTTTCTGATAAATCATGATAGGGGGTGAGTCCCCCGCCTAGTATAACTAGGCAGGGGACTGTGCCAGGTGACTGTGTTTTTGCTCTTTGTTGCGTAATATCTGCAAAACTATTTGAACATAATTAGTTACGAGACTACCTATAAATTTAGGCACAAAACGTGGACATAATAACTAATACGTTTTATAATTAAACTAATTGACATTAATAAAATCACTTCCCAGAAGACTGTTTTCGCAACGACCCTGATGCATACTTTCATCACAAATGTGGCTTTCAAACTAAGTACAGTAGCGTTTCAACACCGTTCTTGGCGATTTTGGCAAATTCAAACTGATTACTTTAAACTTCATGCCAAAAAGAATTTGCAAAAGTTATAAATTTTTCGTATTACAGCTTTGAATTTGTTGCAGGGGATTGTTTGAAAAAACTCCGGACAAAATTTATATGACAATTTTAAGTTTTAGAAATACGTAATTATACCTTATTTCATAAGAAAAATAAAGCTTCATTATTCTATTTTTATATATTAATTGCTAAATTTATGTAGTGTTAATAGGTTTTTTGAAATACTATCGTTAACAGTTAGACTATGGGATTGGGACAGCCAGCGGACTGTGTTTTTGGTGCTTAAATAATTTCTAGAAAAAAAAGTTAAATTGTTATCACTCCAAATAGAATTGCGCCACAAAGTATTAATGCTTTACTTGTATTAAGTGCGATAATTACTTTATTACACTTTATTATTTTTGAAATACTCAGTCCGGACCGCCATTTACCAGTTTACAGAGAATCGCCCATGAAAGGCTGCGTTTTATATCTTATTAGTTAAAAACTTATCCATTAGATTTGATGCAAAATAGTTTTATAAGTGACTTGTAAGAGTTTTAAAGTGTATGAGTGTTTGCCTGTTAGTCTAGATACTTCTTAAGGATGGCTTTTGGACGGAGCTGAAAATGCTATAATGTAACTAGTAAAATATTTTTGATTACTGAATAGTATTTCTTTTTTCTACCACGACAGTGGCAAAGATCTAAAAGTTACTCACTACTTTTTTGAAAACTATACTAAATAATTTCAGAACTATGTCAGTCTTGTTTTTTCATTTTTGATAAATATTACGGACAAAATAAGTTATAAAACTGTAGAAAGTTTGATTACATTCTTGAAAGAAATAAAACTACTTTTTAGAAATATTGCAGCCATGTTTTTTTTTTTTTTTTTTTTTTTTTTTTTTTTTTTTTTTTTTTTTTTTTTTTTTTTTTTTTGCTTACTACAAATATTAAAAGCAAAATATCTAATCCTGAAAGTTAAAACAACACAGAAATAACGCCTTTTTAACATGTGAGAATACAACAGTTTACAGTGGATTCATTTAAAAGTTTTATGAATGAAAAATAATACTTTCTATTACAAGAGAAGTTTAAGGTAGACAAAAACCCTAAATCAAAAAGGAAAGATCATTTTTGAGGTTTTGAGCGAGTTCAGTAGCTTAATATTCGTTTTCCAAAAGTCTATGAAGATATCTCGAGTAGTAAAACTGTTTTAAAAACTAGAATGTATTTCATTAAAGGCACTACTATGCTTGATATTCTTATTTTTCTTTCTCACATTTTCTAAAAACTGTTTTTTCAAAGTTTTATTTATGAAATAATAATCACTTTATGCGATTAGCTATAAGAAAAAAGAAGAAGGAAAAGTAAAAAAGTAAAAGAAAAGTGTTAACTCGATACATTTTGCAGAAATGGTAATTGATTATACTACCGTGCAAATATAAGTATAAAATGCAATGTAAGTGATTTACAAAAATAACAAAAAATAGTGAATGAACATAAGCGAAAAAAATAATTTTTAGGGAGGGATTTGTACCCCTCTCCCCCCAGCTATCGAAAAAACTCATTGCATGCATAACAAAATGTTAGATATTCAAAGCCCAAAATCAAAGCAAACTAAATGCATTTCGTGTATTAAGGAAACATTAGATTTTGTAGAAAAATTGGTATTTTCTTCAAACAAACTTCCTTTTTGTCCTTTTTTTTTTTTTGAAAATATTACTTCTGTACCTCAGAACCAGAACGACGTAAGTCCAAAAATGGCCAGTTTCACTTTTTTTTCTTCATTGTATGTAGAATCTTATTCCACATCAACTCATTAAAGCAGTATTCTATAAAACAAATTCCTTCATAATTATTTAGCAGCGTGAAAAGAACGCGAGTCCCATCCTTTGCATGTATCCGACAATCGTTTTTCCTCTCTACTGAAAAATGGCGAAAATGGACTTACGTTAGTCTGGTTCTGAGGTACTGACTTGTGTTGTCATAAATAATCATGAGTAACTTAAGACACGTACAACAAATACTAAAGAAACAATATTTTGTGTGTTCGCCTACCTTAACATCGCAAATTGAATTAAATGTTAAAATTATAGTAAGCAACTTTGATTTCAATCTACAATAATTATGCTCACTTCAAAAGCACTGAAACCTTTGAAGCGATAAAATTACTTGCAGTATTTACAAATTGCATTATTCTCTTCTAACTATTGAAATTTTGAAATATACTAGACAAATATTTAACAAATAACAGGTTTTTCTTGCTTACGAGAGCAAAACTATCATGTCTAGGAGCAATAAGCGTGTCTTAATTTAGAAACAATGACCATAAAGCGGTCTAGACCACGTACATTGCACAAAATGCTTCCGATACTAAATAGTCATTAATGTAATTGAATTTACCCAAACTGAATCAGTTGCTTAACGCTGGAAATATCTTAATCGAAATTGGGATTTCTGCTCCAAATTTGCTCCGATAATGAAATATTTAAATAGAAGTGCTCGTACTAGATACTGTTTTCCACTGTTTGATTTGTTTTAACAACCTAAAGTCAAATAAAGTATTATGATTAATCTAATCCCTTAAAAAGTTTTCTCGGACTGTGTGTAGTTTTGAATATTTTAAAGTTTGTGTGCTCTGTTAAAGCAAAAAAGGTTTTTACTTTTCTAGGATGATTGATATTGTTGCAATAAAAAAATAACTGTAATAAGTGTCTGAAATGTTGCTGAGAACTTTCAGTGGGGAAAGGTAACATATAATGGAACAAAAACTGCATTGGAACCTTCAAGCAAAAATAATAGCTGAAGCATAGGATCTGCCCAGCCACATGAATTAGTCAAAAGCATTTTCTAAACAAAATTAACACAAACGCCGCCGCCTCTTAAATAGACGCCGCCGTCTATATGAATCACGTTTGTTCTAAACAGTTTTAGTTTAATAAAGCGGTGGATTCAATAAAGGGGCTACTTTAATAAAGTTGGATTCGGTTATGTTTTGGATGATTTGATTCCCTAAAGCGACTGAGTCCATGAACCAAGGAACACTGTACAAAAATGACGTATTCTTTCGACAGATAAAATTTCACCATGGATGGCAGGTGACCTTGAAGAGAAAAAAGTTCACTTTCATTTTAAAAAAGGTAGGATCAGCGAGCAAAGACTTGTTTACTTACTTTATTCATCGATATTTTTACTGACTGCGCAATCTTTCTGATGCAAAATATTTCAAAATGAAGCGGTCCATTTCCGCCTCAAGGTCACCCGCTATGTCTCCGTGGTCAAGTTTTACTTGAAGCTTCCAAAAGCTGACGCGACGCGTACGTGACATAGACGGAAAGCTAGTTTCTGGACACCGTTAAACCTAGTAATTTTATTCAGATACGTGAATGTTGCGATGATAACTCGAGCATATATACACTGGTGGAAAAAAAATCCCTACACCAAGAAAAAAAAAATCTGTAGAGTAATGAAATTTGGGTAATGCAATTGTCTATTTAACCCTCTCGGCACCCTGGACCTCATATGAGGCTCCTACTTTTGAACTCAATTTTGGAAGAAGTAAACTCTTAAAATGATTTTTTTTCCGTCAGTGACTCCACCTATTCATGTAGATCACATATGAGGCTCCTAAGTGAAAAAAAATCATTTTAAGTGTTTACTTCTTCCAAAATTGAGTTCAAAAGTAGGAGCCTCATATGAGGTCCAGGGTGCCGAGAGGGTTAACATGTTTAACTGATTAAATGTAAAAAATCACTGGCTAATTTAAGCTCAAGAAATTGCTGTGCAAATGTGAAATTATGTTACTTTAATAAACGGTTAACCTCCATAATTTTGAAGGCAAGCCCGCAAGCGTGCGTGCATTGTGTCATACAGGTGCCGAATGTTTCTTAAGCCGGGATTCAAGTGAAACACGGACGATCGCAACTCACCAATGCAATCGCAAATTCCCAAATTTGGATCCAAGTGAAACGTTACTATCGCTACGAGATGCTACTCTATCGTAATTCGACTTCCAGTAGCGATTGCAATGGTGTTTCACTTGAATTCGGCCCTTAGTGATATGGAATGCCATGCTTGTTGCACTTGTTGTGTCAATACTAGGACAGTCATTGCTGACTGTGGACGATGCTGTAGTTGCCGTCCAAAGATATCCCATCGTGATCAATTGGAGACAGATGTGGTGATCTTGCAGATCACGGTAACATGTCAACACTCTGTAGAGCGCATTGCGTTACACCAGCGGTGTGAGGGCGAGCGTTATCCTGTCGGAAAACTCCCACTTGAATGCTACTCATGAAGGGCTATACTATAGGTTAAATTACCAGACTGACGACAAATTCGCAGTCAGTGTGTTTGGGATAACAACAAGAGTGCGTCTGCTGTCTTAAGAAATTGATAACGAGCCCACGACTCCTTGTGTAGGCCCCGTGTGTCTAGGTCGCAGACTGCTTGGATGCAGGCGGTCCTCTGGCCTCCTTCTGACCAACATACGACCGTCATTGGCACCAGGGCAGAATCTGTTTTCATCCGAAATTACAACAGATCTTCACTCCGACCTCCAGTGAGCTCTTTTTTGACACCACTGCCGTCGCAAACGGCAACGGTTTGCAGTCAATGGAATACCGGCCACAGGCTACCTGGCTCGGAGCTGTCCTAGAAGTAAGCGATTTCGTGCCATTCTTTGGGTCACGACGGTACCAAATGCAGCTCGAATGTCAGCCGCAGATGCAGTATGATGCGCCACAGCCGTACGCAGGATTTGGCGATCTTCCTTCTCAGACGTGCCACGTGAAAGCTCGGAACTCGATCTTCTTGAGGTAGTACCATCCCTTGACCATAGCCTCCAATAACCATGCACTATGGAAACATTCCCACCAAGTCTTTCTGCAATATCGCGAAATGAAAATCCACCTTTTCGTAGCCAAACTGTACGACCTCGATCAAACTCGGTGAGCTGTTGATAATGGCTTCTTCGTCGTCTTAAAGGCATTCCTGGGTAACGTTAACGCAATGCGTGAAATTTCACGGAAAAATGATACTCACGAGCTTTGCTACACGCTTTTAAAACAAGCCTTATTTGCATGTTCTGAGAGACGCCAGCTGCGCCACACTTATGTGCGGAGCTCGAAATTTCAATTGATGAGCCAATATTTAGAAAAGTGTCAATTTGAAGTTGGAGTTTTCTGAAAAAAAATTTTTTTTGCAGAAAAAAACTAATATTGGATTTTAAGTCTAAATTGGGTCTAAATACAAGAAAATAAGAGGGGGGAGGTCAAGGAAGTTATTTACCCCCTCCTTAGATTACTCACTTTTAAGCCGTTACAGATCTGATGAATGTTACAGATCTGATGTTAATATGAGTTACATATTTGAGTTTATGCTTTCAGTCTTCGTTAACATCTCTAAATATGATATCATTTCCTTGCATTTTTAACATAGAATTAAGATAATTATATTAAAATATATACAGGGTGTCCACTCCAATCGTGGACCAATAGCTAATTTCTAAACCGTTAGAGATAAGCATATAGTTTATTTAGGAAAAAATCTCCAAATTACGAAAGGAATTTTGGGTCTATTCAATGTTTTTCAAAAAATCAAATTTTGAAAGAGTTACGAAATTTAAATTTTTATACAGCCTGTGAAAGAAAGACTTTCACATTCCTCATTAATCCTACGCCAACACACGGCAACAAACCCTTGCTGTGCACCCTTCCCATGTAAACAAACATCGCAGATGCCTTCACTTCAGCAGCAGTCATTCCTCTCGGCTGTGTATCTTCACTTCTTCTTTTTGCTGCCGGAACAATCTCAAGCGCTGCCGGAGTATTGAAGAGGTGAGACGCTGTTTTCATGTGTATGGCTTGTCAACCACCATCTGAGTTCGAGACTGGCTCTTGTCTGGGGTAAAGAGCCAATGGGAATCCAGGACGGTCTCTCTCCAGAAAGAATCTTGCAAGTCATCTTTTTTTCTCCCCCGTTTTTTTGCGGAGTTGCTAAGATGGAAGGTGTTGGTGTTGTGTGCGCTCTCTCCCCCCTCGGAAAGCTAAGATGCGTTTGGAAGAGGCGTAAGAAAAAATTCCGGCGATAAAATATAAAAATAATCTGTACATCATAGATATCGAATTATAAAATTAATCAAGAAAATTAAATTTATCCTTGCATTTTAGAAGTTTTTCGGATGAATATCGATCATCAAATTCGAACTTTGGTTCCATCTATCAATAGGCCTAATCTAGGACATGCTGATTAGTATTTTGGAGTCTTCATAGGTCATGCTGGCCTGATGAACTTTAACAAGTACCTCATTCGGGAAAAATGGACTATCATCAATATCCCGAACTTTTGGTCGGAACCTTGCAACTGTGCAAAGTCTTAGAATCTTCATAAGCCATGCTGGCGTGAAGATGCATGACTCTCGATCCAAATGACAACTGTGTAATGTACTTTATTGATAGAATGAAATAATCATTGAATTCTGTGGTGTGTGTGAAATTGTAATCGTCGTCGAAAATGTATCAATAAACAAGTACGGTAAGTCAAAAAACTTTGTTTCATCATTATTGGTTTTATTCATGCATCACCCTTAACATGTTTTTACACAACGCATAATGTTTAAATGTTTTCATTCATTCCTTTTATCTTTTCAATAATACCGCAACATTAAAATGGTGCCGTGACAAAAAGCTATGTTTTTAAATTTTTTAAATAAGGTTCGTGCTGGGTTATTAATACTCATTTTTCCTTGGTGATGCATTGCGGAAACATGAAAATGATTTTGATTCTCACTTCAGATCCATAGGAAGGAATGATATTAATTGTGTAAAATGTTTTCTCATTGTGTTAAAATATCATGTTTTTAATTAATTTTGCTGAATTTCCTAATCACAAGGTATATGTTATGAATTAGGGTCATTTTTCATGAAGTTAAATTTGCTTTTCTCCTTTGTGTTGTGTATTTTACATGAACTGATATTTTTACATGCTTTGACTCTTTTAAAAAGGGCATTCTCTGCAAATGGGAATTTGTTTAATGATGGATGATTTAATTGATTTTTTGCTTGCGTTTCGTGTATATTGACATCATTGTTTTTGGTATTATGCACACTTTTTAACATCAAAATGAAGTCATTGTGTATTTTTTAAGCTGTTTTTTAATGGATGATAATTTTTCAATTGCATTTTGATTTTAAGCAATTTTTTTTAATTGCCTTTTCCTTCGATTTTCACAGAACTCTGATCATGGCTAATTCTTTAATTTCCCTGCTACCTACCTTCACAGGTAAAAATGATGAAAATGTGAATACATTTATTAGTAGTATGGAGGATATAGCTAAACTAGAGAAATGGTCTGCAGATAAAAGAATTATTGTTCTAAAATTACAATTAAGAGACAAAGCCTATGAATTTGCATCAAAATTTCTTGAAAAGAATTCGGTTGCCACTTTTTCAGAGTTGTGTGAGGAACTGAGAAAAAAATTCTCAAAACAAACTAACTTTGAATCTCTACAAAAATCCTTCTGGGATATTTCTCATAAACCCAATCAATCTGTCCAGGAGTTAGCTGAGATGGTTTCAAATTCTGCGGATGCATACCTAAACCCCAATAATAACTCCACGTTAGATATTTTGGACTTAATGGGGAAAACTAAATTGTCAAAATTTTTGCAGGCTCTAAGACCTGACTTTAAGACAGAGGTTGAAAAACAAGGTCCCAAAACTTTTGAAAGTGCTGTACGAATTGCAAAAAATGTAGAAAGGGCTTTAAGCAACAATGATAACTTTCCCATTCAGCCTTCACAAGTTGAAATCAATGTGTTATTGCAGAGCCAAGCAGTTACAAATGACAAGATTCAGAAACTTTCTGAATCAACTGCTAACTTGAAACAGTCCTGCACTTTAAATCCTGCTGCGCCAGTCTTTCAGCATGAAATAAATTCTCTGAATTCAGGCTATGCTCAAAATTTCAATCAGGCAGTTCCATCAACTTCCGTTCATAATCCCACTGTTCAATGTCACATTTGCCATAAGGGGCACTTGACAACTCAGTGCTGGTTTTTTCCTGGTAATTCTCGTGGGGGGCATTTTAGTTCTAACGGGGGTCAATCTTTCTCAAGGGGGGACCAATTTAATTCTCGTGGTGGTTATGCTAGTTCTCGTGGGGGGCAATTTAATTTTCGCAGGAGTCGCTCTGGATACAGGGGAAATTTTTTCAGAAATAGAGGAAGGTTCAATACTCCATATGACAGAAACCAAAATAAACATTCTTTAAACTAGACATGGGTTTTCGGGACAACAGTAATGGCCTTTGTAAAGACGCGGAAACCCACAATGAAGATAGTTTTCGAATAGGGCCTTCTACCTTACCTTTTTCATCAAATGTACATACCAATCAAACTATGTCCCACTCAGAATATGACAAAAAGCAGGCAGTGGGCAAAAACCAAACTAATGCTACCACTGACCTAAAATTTGGCAGTACTAGTAGATGGGCTAATTCTGATTATGTCAATTTTGATGCACAAAGAATGAATTCGAATCTCAACTCAAATGTTTCCAAACTAGAGAATATTGATAGGGGGCAGCTTGACAGCTCATCACAGAACAGCAACAACACTAAAAATTTTGCGAATGTTCAGTACGAGTCTAATGTTAAGGTCGTAATGTCCTGTACTAATTCAGACAATTCTTTACCCATTATTCAAATTACTGTGGCTTCTAACCATTATGAAGCACTTTTAGATAGTGGTGCAAATTTATCACTCATTCAGCAAGAAGCTCTAACAAAAATGAAACAGACTACTAAAATACATTATGTGTCCAGATCTGTTCGAATCAAAACAATTAATAATGACTATGTTCCCTACTCATCAGCCATAGACCTTAAATTCAAAATCCAAGACAAATGGTTCTCTGGTTTATTTTTTGTTACCAATTTTAATTGGAACTCCAACTACAGCATAATTCTTGGGTATGATTTTTTTCACCGGAACAAAATTATTTTGGATTCTGTAAATAAGAGAATCATTTCGGACAAAACCACATTGCATTTTATGACATCAAACTCCAATCAAACTATGAATGTGGTCAATTCTGATGGAACCACTGTTGAATCCTGTTCCAAATCCCAAAATTGTAATAAATCTGACAACATAATCAAAATTAAATCTCCTTCTAATCTCAGAATTAAATCTAACTCATTTGAGATTATCAGCCTTAGGACCCCTAAGGAGCTCAAAAACTCTAAATTATTAATTTTCTCTCCTGGCAATATAAAAAAATCATGCAGTATGCTGGACTCTATTCATTATGCGAAGGATTCAAATAGTTTTTCCATCATTATTGAAAACACTTCAAACAATGATCTTGTTATTCAAAAGGGTCAGAATTTAGGTTCGGTGCAAGAATTTTTTGAAAATGACATAATACAGTCAACCAATCAAACCGAAGTTTTACAAATTAATCATTTTAATATGCAGGAAATTTTGAACTTAAGAAAAGATGAACTCTCTATCCATGATTTTGATTTAAATCACTTAAATGAATGTGACAGAGTTAAAATGCAGAAACTACTCATGGACAATTATCCTGTTTTTTCCAAATCCTATAAGACCTTAGGTTGTACAGATGCTGTAATTCCTGAATTCAAAACCTTACATGAATTTCCCTTACAATCGAAACCCTACCCCATTCCTAGAATTGCTCATGCTTTTGCCCAACAAGAGATTAAGCAGTTATTGGAGGCTGGTATAATTGAAGAGACCAAATCTAACTATTGTTTTCCAATTATTTTTGTTCGCAAAACTCCAAACACTAATGAGCCAGAACAAAATTTAAAATTCCGCATGGTTGTCGACTACAGACTTCTTAATGCTATCACTGAACCTTACAAGATTTGTTTGCCAAAAATTAATGACATTATTCAAAACATTGCTGGAAAGAAGCTTTACTGCGTTTTGGATTTAAAGGCAGCCTTTTTTCAAATCAAATTAAGACCACAGGACAGGGAAAAGTTGGCTTTTTGTTCAGAGTTAGGAAATTTTCAACCTACTCGTTTGCCTTTTGGTAGTCGACTAAGTACTTCATATTTTCACATGCTGATTTCTAAAGCCCTGGGCCACTTAAAAGGTCCCAATTTACAATTTTTTCTGGATGACATCATAATTGCGTCCCAGTCTATCCAAGAGCAAATGGAGATTTTGCAAACTGTTTTCGACAGACTTAAACTTTTCAATCTCACCCTGGATCCTAAGAAATTGCAACTATGCAAACCTAGCATAAATTACTTAGGATATACTGTTAATAGCAATGGGTTCTCTCCATCTGAAAACAATATCAACAAAGTGACAAAATTTCCTATTCCCAAGAATGTGAAACAAGTTCAAACCTTCTTGGGCATGACCAACTATTTTAGACACTTAATTCATAAATATGCAGAAATTGTTTCACCCATTGTAAATTTAACTAAGAAAAATGTTCCCTTCTTCTGGTCTCATGAATGTCAAGACGCTTTTGATCAGATTCAGGACACCATCCTTAAGAAACCCACACTTAAATCTTTCACTCCAAATGCTCCTATTTTTTTAGTGACTGATGCTAGTCGGGAGGCCTTGTCTGCAATCCTGATGCAAAGAGTTAATAATGTTTTTTTTCCAATAGAATTCTATTCAAAAAAGTTATCTCCTGCTGAGTCGAGGTATCCCTCAATCCGAAGGGAGCTTTATGCCATTTTTGCATCTGTCAAACACTTCAGAGAACAATTGCTAGGTATTCCGTTCACCATTCTTACCGATGCTAAAACCTTGACCAATTTTATTCAACTAGACAAACAGCCTGACATAGTGTGTAGGTGGATGCTTTTTCTACAAGATTTTACATACAACATTGAACACATTGAAGGTTCATTAAATCCTTCTGATTATTTGAGTAGAGTGTATGATGAGGAATTAACTACAAACAATTTAAACCTTTTTCAGCCTAAACATGATCTTTCGAATCAAATAATTTTTCAGGAACAACAACAGGATAAAGATGTTCTAGACATCATAGACAAGCTTAAAAACAATGAGGGGAATTTTTCTAAAGAATTTTGTGTCAATGAGGATAACATCTTACAAAAATGCATTAAGGTTAAGAGAAGAGGTAAAACACAAACTGTCAAAAGAATTTACATCCCATCAAAGTTAGTTATTCCTTGTATTGAAAATGCTCATATACCTCATTTTGGCACTCAAAAAACTTACAATTTTCTGAAAAAGTTGTACTACTTTCCCTCCATGTTTTCTAAAGTCAAAGCATTCTGTAAGTCTTGTGAGAGTTGTTTAGCTAACAAGCCCAAACCAAGTAAATCAAAACCTGAATTCATTTCAAAATCTGGATTGGTTAGTGGACAGAGTCTTTCAATAGATTGTGTGGGGAAATTGTGTCGTTCCACAGATGGGAAATTTTTTATTTTAACAATTCTGGATCAGTATTCGAGATTTTTGGAAACTTATGCCCTAAGCAGTATAACATCATCTGTAATTATTAGGTGTCTGAATGATTATTTTTCAAGCTATGGTATTCCCAAAGTAATTCTTTCCGACAATGCTAAGAACTTCATTTCGGACGAAATCGAGTCATTTTTCAAGAGTTTAAATATAGATCATAGGAAATCATCCATTTATTTACCTTCGACGAACGGCTTGGTGGAAAGGTGCCACCGAATTTTAAAGGAGTCAATAGCATCTATTTCAGAAAATACCTTCGAATGGTCTCAGAAACTTCTATTGTTTAAACTGCACTACAATGCCAGTGTTCATAGCGTTACCAATTTTTCTCCTGCCCAACTATTTTTCGGTAGGGAAATTAATACTCCTATGAATATTTTTTCTGATCCAATTGTAGGCCCTCAATACGACAAATATATCAAACAAATTAATGAATCCTCTAAGGAAAATAAAGCCTTAGTTATTGAAAGTGAAGCAAAGTTTTTTGATCAGCACAAAAGTCAACTCAAAGGCAGAAAAGTCACTGAATTTAAGGATGGCGATAGGGTCTTCATAAAAAATTTTCACAAGCCATATGTTTTTATGCCAAAGTATAAAGGTCCTTATTTCATAACCAAAAAATTTAGAAATAACAACTATCTGGTTCAAAATGTTAATGATTCCACCGAAAAGCCAATTAAACTGCATTTTAGTAAAATTTTTAGTGCTAATTAATTCAAAAAAAAAAAAAAAGAGAGAAGAAAAGAGTTTGAATAAAATTGGAATATGTATTGTAATGAAGTTTGAATTTCTTGCTGTTGTTTTGCTCAATTGTGTATTACATGTGGTGAAATAATAAGTTGAATGTCTTTATTTCTGAGACTCGCGACCTCAGAATTGTAATTTTTAGTTAGGCTGGTACTGCTAAGAGTTATTTTAGACAATTGCTTCAATTTTATCTATCATGTGTACATACTGTAGTAATTCAAAAAGGAAAAAAACATGTTCATTGCTATTATGAGAGAGTAAAAGCAGTTTTTCTTTGAAATTTATAAATTAATGATTCATATTTGGTGAAAAAAATTTTTTTTGGTTGATCATTCTTCTTTGGATCTGAGGTGATTCTTGAAAAGGCTGGGGTAAACCAATAATGTTTTGATTTTGACTTACCAAATTTTCAGATTGTGTTTCAATAATGTTTTGATTTTGACTTACCAAATTTTCAGATTGTGTTGCATTAATGTTTTGATTTTGACTTACCAATTTTTTAAATTATGTTATGATAATGAATGTTTTTGGTCCATTTTAAAATTGATTTTTTTTTGCATACGTTACACGTCACGTTTTTCTCTGCCGGGGGGTAGAGATGTGAAAGAAAGACTTTCACATTCCTCATTAATCCTACGCCAACACACGGCAACAAACCCTTGCTGTGCACCCTTCCCATGTAAACAAACATCGCAGATGCCTTCACTTCAGCAGCAGTCATTCCTCTCGGCTGTGTATCTTCACTTCTTCCTTTGCTGCCGGAACAATCTCAAGCGCTGCCGGAGTATTGAAGAGGTGAGACGCTGTTTTCATGTGTATGGCTTGTCAACCACCATCTGAGTTCGAGACTGGCTCTTGTCTGGGGTAAAGAGCCAATGGGAATCCAGGACGGTCTCTCTCCAGAAAGAATCTTGCAAGTCATCTTTTTTCTCCCCCGTTTTTTTTTGCGGAGTTGCTAAGATGGAAGGTGTTGGTGTTGTGTGCGCTCTCTCCCCCCTCGGAAAGCTAAGATGCGTTTGGAAGAGGCGTAAGAAAAAATTCCGGCGATAAAATATAAAAATAATCTGTACATCATAGATATCGAATTATAAAATTAATCAAGAAAATTAAATTTATCCTTGCATTTTAGAAGTTTTTCGGATGAATATCGATCATCAAATTCGAACTTTGGTTCCATCTATCAATAGGCCTAATCTAGGACATGCTGATTAGTATTTTGGAGTCTTCATAGGTCATGCTGGCCTGATGAACTTTAACAAGTACCTCATTCGGGAAAAATGGACTATCATCAATATCCCGAACTTTTGGTCGGAACCTTGCAACTGTGCAAAGTCTTAGAATCTTCATAAGCCATGCTGGCGTGAAGGTGCATGACTCTCGATCCAAATGACAACTGTGTAATGTACTTTATTGATAGAATGAAATAATCATTGAATTCTGTGGTGTGTGTGAAATTGTAATCGTCGTCGAAAATGTATCAATAAACAAGTACGGTAAGTCAAAAAACTTTGTTTCATCATTATTGGTTTTATTCATGCATCACCCTTAACATGTTTTTACACAACGCATAATGTTTAAATGTTTTCATTCATTCCTTTTATCTTTTCAATAATACCGCAACACAGCCCCCCAGTCCTATCAATCATATTTAGTAAAACATTCTTGACACTGTAACGTTTAAAACTAAAAAAAATCACTCTTCTACGACAAAAATTGACCGAGTTATGACGTTTTGAAAAATCAAGATTTTGAAGGATTTCGCATACGGTCCCTAAAGCGATCTCTCGATGACGTCATGAAACAATGCAAAATCTTGATTTTTCAAAACGTCATAACTCGGTCAATTTTTGTAGTAGAAGAGTGATTTTTTTTAGTTTTAAACGTTACAGTGTCAAGAATGTTTTACTAAATATGATTGATAGGACTGGGGGGCTGTATAAAAACTTAAATTTCGTAACTCTTTCAAAATTTGATTTTTTGAAAAACATTGAATAGACCCAAAATTCCTTTCGTAATTTGGAGATTTTTTCCTAAATAAACTATATGCTTATCTCTAACGGTTTAGAAATTAGCTATTGGTCCACGATTGGAGTGGACACCCTGTATATTAGGCTAAAAAATCAAATTTCATTATGAAAAAGCATTTCTTGGAAATAAAAATGAGCGATAAGGTTTTTAGATAAAATAAATTTTGAGATTACCAAATCCAAGCTAATAAAACATTTATTTTGTTTTAAAACAACACACAACTTCAACTTTTTCAACACACAACTCTGCTGCTTGCTTTTCTTTAATTAGTTGCAGGAAATTTAATTTCTTGATCAGAAATTCAAATTTAGCATGCTAGTTATTATCTAGTTATTTAGCGAAGTTATGAGAAATTGAAGCACCAAAAAAATAAATAAATAAATAAATTAAAATAATATTAATTAATTAACTTAATTTCTGCAGTGTCAATTTTTCTTATTTTACTAACTTCTATTGTTAGGTCATACAAACCACAAATGAAGCAATTGTACTAAAACTCATTGCTTTTCATTTTTTAAGAACAAAAATATTCAATATATATGGCTAAAGTATGATTTTTCCTTTTTATAATTCTGAAACGTGTGAGTTAGTTCTGTAACATAGTTGCTGTTTTTCAATGTTACCGCTCTGACTGTTACCGATCTGACAAACTGACAAAGTTTTTTTTTTTTTATTTCCGAGTCGATCGCACTAAACCAAAATCAAACACGTGGTTTTTTCACTTGTAACAAAGGACTATACTTATATATAAAATAATTTTTAAAATAATAAAAACTGCGCATTTTAGAGCGTGTTACCGATCTGATGACTCAAATGACACACATTTTATAAAATCACTTTAAAAAATCTTACCTATTATTTTACATGCAGAAATGCAAATTTTTAATTACGATTCGATAAAACTTTCCACCAGGTACTCAGTATCACGTGGTATAGGTGCAGGAAATGATTTTGGGAGCCTAAACATAGATCGGAAGTTATTGTTACCACTCTGACGGCGGAACTTGGGACACGCTTATTTCGCATCAGCTAGAAAATCAGAAATCGATTAAAACAAAAATGAAGTAAAATATTAACAAAGGGGTAAAAATAGAATCGTTTTTTGTGCAAGTGCGTTTTTTTTTTGGGAAGTTAGAAAGTGCGCATGACCTGTTTGCATGCTAAGCTTTGCTACTTGGGACACGTTACCGATCTGATTTTTGATGTATAAACACAATATTTTCTGATGAAAAAAAAAAATTCTGATGTTATTAGATGAAATGAAAGAGAAACTTATTTTCTTTCTGGGGAAAATTATTTTTTTAACTAGTTATTGAAATACTAGTGAAAATTCACTTGGGACTCAAATTGGCACTTTTCTAAATATTAGCTCCTATGTCATCTTTCAGTTGTATAAACACGCCTACCAAATTTCGTTTATCTAACGCAAGTCTTTCTTGATGCTGGGATTTTTTTTCCGCTGTGTATATTACAACGTTATAAACTGTACTCATTCATATGCACCTTCTTTTTTTTTTAATATGACCAAGAAATATTTTAAACTAAATCATGTTTCCCTTTCTTTTTAGATTATCTACCTCAACTACCACTTTCCAAGTGCCGACTCCGATGTGATTATTGTTCCTTTCGTATATGTTTATAAAAAAATAGGTTGACATGTGAAAAAATTAGGGGGGGGGGGAAAGTGCAGTGTGACACTTTGTGATAAGAGAGGAAGGGAGCTAAAAATATTTCTATCAAGTACGTAATAATATATAGACAGCCTCTGAATAACTTTTAATCGCAAAAGGAAATTTCACAGTGGGTGTTTCCCATTTCTCAATTTTTTTTTTTTTGAAAGCACATGGTCGAAACCATGGGGTGAATTACTTTTTCTCCAAATTTTGACTCACTTTCTTCCTTAAAAAATAATCTTAAAAGTCGCTCTGTGACTGTTTTCTTTTCGCTGCTGACGACACAAGTGGACAAAACGCTCCAAGAAAATACACGTTATTGACGAGCCAACATTTTAGATCGAAATTTTCTTGCTGCAGAGCTGGGTTTGCCAGAAATCAAAAATGGCAGATGCGACGGCTTGGCTCTGCATTTCGACATTTGTGACGTCATACGAGACCTCGCTATGTTTTGGAAAACCCGTATAAATAATAATCAAAAATACACTGTTGAGAAAAGAAACTATTTTTAAGCCCCATGTATTTTTTATTTATTTCATTCATTATTTAATTTTTTATTTATTTATGTTTGCTTACTTTACCAATATCAGTGACTAAAAGTAGTAGAGGAGTTCGGGCTCACTTTTGAAGGCACGAGCCCGAGAATTTTTAATCCGACCCCGCCCGAGCCCGAGTGATATTGTCTTGTTTTGAGCCCGACCCGGCCCGAGCCCGCAGTGTATCAAACATCAATATATATTTTTAATTTCCACTTGGGATGCACTGCCATATGGTATATCGTTATAGCAATCGCAAATATATTATAAGTGGATTCGTAGGAATTTTGTCAACAGTCAACCTTCAATCAGAGCAAAACGTTTTATGACTTCTGTCTCTTAATGGCCTTTCAAGCACCACGGGGGTTTGTATCATTTGTCCCCACTTTCTACCACTTTCTATTGACCATTTACACCCCAGCCCAGCAGATCGCTTGCTTTCCGATGTGCGGAAGCTGAGAAACGATGTGTGGGAGTGGGAGATAAGGTGATAGATGTCATCTCTCTGAAACTTTTTCTGAACAAAGCCAATTCTGCCATTAAGAAAAACTGTTCTCACGCTCTTAAAGTACCCCAATATTTTATTCCGCGAACGTTGTATTTGTGTAAAAACTGACTATCTTAATATGAGATCGAGCCCAAGCCCGCCCGAGCCCGAAAGCTGCTTGAAGTTAAAGGGCCCGAGTCCGTCTCGGGCTCGGGCTCGGGCTTTCGTGCTCGGGCCGAGCCCGGCTCATCTCTAAAAAGTAGTACTTGGAGGCAATGCGCATAATACGCAATCCTCATACATGTCGAAGCTGATGTTTTCTGTGCGTGTATAAAAGAAAAGAAGTAGTACTTTGACTGAATTGAAACACCCCCCATTCTTTCAAGTACATTTTTATATAAGAAGAAACTTTTTTAACAATTTGGCAAGTGAAGCCGTGGATTCATCCATTTGCACAGTGACATTTCAAAAAATCTCTGTGTTACCATTTCATTTAACAGAGAGTGAACATTAAAAGTATTCTACTTTCCTCTCCCAGTTAAGACGAGTCATGAAAAGAGAGTGCCCATAATTATTCAAAGACCATTTCTTATATGTCCTGCTGAAACTATCAAGAAAAATGAGTATCGCAAATACTATTCCACGCTGTAAAAAATGAACGTTGGTTATACAGCTAATTTTAATATAATAAACTGTAAAAATTGCTGATTTTACAGTAATAAACTATAAAATTTCTACTTTAACAGTACTAAACTGTAAAATTGCTAATTGTATTGTAAAAAAATGTAAAATTGCTAGTTTTACAGTTTATTACCGTGCATTTTACAGTTTTAAACTGTAAACTCTGCTGCCAGTATTACACTGCTTTTACAGTATAGCGCAGCTAAATTTTACGGCAATATACTGTAAAATTTCTAACTTAACCGTACGAAACTGTAAAATTGCTAATTTTACAGTTTATTACTATGATATTTAACGGGTTTAAATAGGATCCTCGGCTGCCAAAAGTATTCTGTAAAAACAACAGTTCATTATTTGCAGTGCAGATACTTGATTTGATACCTCACATGAAAAGAACTCTGAAACCTTGCGTGGAAGTAAAATAAAATTATGCTTAAATTTGCAGAAAGAATACGCTTGTAATCTTAGGATATTACAAGACATTTTTTTCCAAAATGAGTGAATTTGTTTAAAGGATAAATGATCTAGTATTTTTATTATATAACGTACAAAAATTATTTCTTTTTTAAAGCGAGAATTATTAAATAAAAGTAAGAAAAGTCAAACTTTAACAATACAGTTTTTAACAATTTACCAATAACAATTTAAAATTTTAAGCTATAAAACTTTGTTATTAAAGAAAAAAAATTAGAAAATTTAAGGACTTTTCATAAGAAGTACACTACTACGATAGTTATTAGAAAATTAGTGTGGATTTCCGAAAGTAAAAAAGTAACTAATATATACCTATAACTAATATATACGAATAAATCTAATTTTTTGGTAACATAAGAAGTAAATTTATATTTCTCTAGTAAACTCATTATGATTGAATCAACAATCATTTTTACAAACAGAAGTTTTAAGAAACTAAAATAACAAGCAACTCTTTCCATCGCATCATCTTATGTTTCAAACTAACCAGCAAATAAAGAAAAGAGTTAGTTTTCAACATTATTCGATGTTATTGAAATGTTTGCCGTTTAATAAAATGTTAGAAAAACCAAGTCCAATGCAGAGAAATTCATTGCAGTATTTTTAGTACGAAACTTTAGTAACTGTATTATTAAAAATTTAAATAGAAATTCAAAACTTCTACTTTGTCAAATAAACTGATATTGTCCAATTTTTAAAATACTTAGAAAAATTAAAATTGCTAATTATTGCTTTCAAAAACTGCTAAAAATTTTTATAAAAACGAATATATTTCTGCCAATTTTAAATTTTTACATTTGAGATTTCCTCCTGGTTCAAAAGCATTTTTTCTCTTCTCCTTCATACTAATTGAATACTCCATTTCTTTAAAAGTTATAACTTTGTATATACTTTACGATCTTTCTTTTGAAATACTTATTCATACAAAATATTATACAGAAAAAATCCTAATCAACTGTAATATTTTAAAATTATACCTAAAACATGAAACATTTTATTGATTTATTGATCTGTATATTTGAAAAGAGATTACTTTTACAAGATGTGCGGTCTCTAACTTGTATGGAAAAAGGAAGTTCCTTGTGACTTTTAAACGTAGACTGTTTTTGCCGAAAAAACTTTATTTCTGAGAAAATACTGCAATTCGCGAGAGAAAATTTATAGTTAGGTTTGTTCAAAATAAATTATGCTTGAATGCAATCCGCATTTTCGCATTATTTTATTTTGTTGTAAGTAGTTTAAATAAAAATTCAAATATAATTCTTATCACCAAATCAATGACAGATCAGTTACTAAAAGCGAAAATAAAACCCAAAAGTGTTTTACCTGAATTTTTTAGTCAGAATAAATGCACAAGCAATTACCAGAATCCTCCAACAAAGCTTTTGGGGAAATGCGAAACATTTCGTTTGGTAGAAAACAGATAGACATTTTCACTTCATTGCTCTCCTATTAGTGATTGGGATGAAAATTATCAGTTATTCATGAGGTCCTGATGAGGGCATTAAGATATTCATTGTTCTCTATCCCTCTCCAATTTTATTTAATTCCGTGTACATCTTCAAAGACCCATTTTGATTTGGAAGCTCACATTTGAATGGCGGGCTCAGCAGATATCTCCAGAACCGATATTTCAAGTTGTGAGAAATCTAATCATCCCACCTGTCGGCAAAGGTAATTGCTTTCGGAGACAAAATAAATTATTGTCCTAATGTATGTAATGTAGTTGAGAGCACGGGTGATTCCCCGATACGAAAAATGATAGTTGTTAAATTGGAAATTAAATATATTAAATTACTCTTGGAAACAATTTTCCTTCCTTCCGCGCAAAAAACTTTGGGGAAATTTTTCACATCAAATCGCTATTGATCCACCTTGGAAGAAGAATATTATTTTAGCGCAGTTTAATGCTTTGTGTAGAAAAAGTAGGTTTGAATCGTTACTCACCTCTCTTATATTTGTATAAAAGAATAAATTGATTAAAAAATACATATATTGTATACTTCCAAGGAGAAAGACTTATATAAGCGTATGGTTAAGCGGACACAAGCGGGACAAACATTTTTAACCCTTTAACATGTTTATTTTTTCGAAGATTTTGGTGCAAAAAATATGATCTTCTTTTAACGCATTTTTTGTTCATTTTGTATTTACCAGCCAATCGGAATAGAAAACGCAATAGAAAGCAAACTATCTTTTACTGAACACTAAGGGCGCTTTTCCACTTGACGACACGACAACGACGAAAGTCGGACGGTTACACTGCAACGATAAGTACCGTGTCGTGTCGTCTATGCACTGTTTTTCCACTCAAACGATATCGTTTCTCCGAACGGGCTATTTTCCATCGCATTTCATTTCGAGACAGCATTGTGCTCACACGTATATTATTATGGCTCCTCCATTTAACAGATTACGACTGCTATGTTTACTTTACCTTCGCAGAAAAAGAAAGCAAATGAAGAGACAATATTGAGTGCATGATATTCACAACTTTATTACATTCTCACCTTGTTTAACTAAGAACGAAACGCATACTATCTGCTGGCATCACAAAGCGATAAATGGCGAATCTTTTCTCCAAGCGCTAATACTACCAAAGGTTTGTCATAGAAGTTTTTCAAATTAAGTCTATAGTTCGCCATGAGAGAGTTGGTCGTCCCAATATTGCTGTTTTGTTTAATTTTCGTAATTGTAGTGCTTTTTAGTACTAAGCGGTTATATCCCCATTTCGTTGTTATGAAGATAATTCGTTAATCAGTATATTACGCTGTCAATATTCGTTGAACCCCATCGCTTCATTGCACTACATTTCATTTTGGTGCATCAAAATGAATTGTCTCGGCGAATAGATTCGCTATTTATCGTTCTTCGACCCCAACACTATCAGAATGCAAATTTGAGCTTTTTTGTAGCACTAAAAATCGTCTGAGCAACAATAATAAAACAAAGTATCAAATAAAATGAATAAAATTATTTTATTGCTACTTGTTTCATTAATCGTCTGAAGCTTATATTTATTAATGCAGAGATGTCGAATTTAAACGCCATTGCTATATTTCGAAGAACGTAAACAGATGAATGAATGTCGTCCCGATTTTAAAGGCGAGACGGATGCCATCCGACACGAATGGGACGACAAACGACAGCGTTTGGTCGGAGACGACACAATCGTCCTGGAATCGGGAGATGGAAAAGCGCATAGCATATTTTAATGCATTTTGCGTGCACCAATGTCGGATGACGACAATCGTTTACGATTTATCGTTGTAGTTTCGGTAAGTGGAAAAGCGCCTTAGGGCGCTTTTCCACTTGACGACACGACAACGACGAAAGTCGGACGAAAATACTGCAACGATAAGTACGGTATCGTGTCGTCTATAGCACTGCTTTTCCACTCAAACGATATCGTTTGTCCGAACGGGTCATGTTCCACCGCATTTCATTTCGAAACAGCACTGTGCTCGCACGTCTATTATTATGGCTGCTCAATTTAACAGATTACGACTACTATATTTGCTTTACCTCCGGAGAAAAAAAAAAATTAAGAACCAAAAAAATATATATAATGAAATTATATGCGTGTTCTACAAGTACTATGTGAAACGAGGGACGCCTGTATACATATTGCAGAATAGATAACTTGATTACTGATTTTATGTGATTTTAAATATTTTTACTAAATTTACAAAGAATAGTAAAAATTTAAAATCTGGACAATATTATTTTACACAAGTATTTTAAACTAAAGTGTATAATATATTTTTATAGTCACGAACAATGCTCTTTGAACTTACCTGTTTCTTTCTTGTCTGTAGAAGATTTGCCGTCATATTCCTCATCTAAGAATCTAAAAACTTCTTCCCAGGCTTTTCCCTGTGAATTTTGTTTGTGTATGAAATATTTCGCTTATCCCACAGACACGATCGCTGCTCAATTAATTCACACAAAACAGACACGTCAAACTTGAATTCCATGAATACTGTGTTGCTCATCTAAGAAAGTTCAGAATGAAAATTTGATCTTTTTTGAAGCATTAAAAATCGTCTGAGCAACAATGAATGAAACAAAGTATAAAATAACATGATTAAAATCTTTTATTGCTACATCTTTTATCAATCGTCTGCAAATTGAAGCTTATATTTTATTAATGCAGAAACGTCGGATTTTTACGCCATTGCTATATTTTGAAGAAAGTAAACAGATGAATGAATGTCGTCCCGATTTTAAAGGCGAGACGGCTGCCATCCGACACGAATGGGACGACAAACGACAGCGTTCGGTCGGAGACGACACAATCGTCCTGGAATCGGGAGATGGAAAAGCGCATAGCATATTTTAATGCATTTTGCGTGCTCCAATGTCGGATGACGACAATCGTGTACGATTTATCGCTGTCGTGTCGGTAAGTGGAAAAGCGCCCTTAAAGGCAACGCCTCCTAAATACTAAATGCCTAGTACATTTGTTTTGCTACAGTCGAGATGGATTCCACTTTAAACGCCACCTTGCGGCAATCCGATAATGCCTTTGTTATTTTTTAATTAATTAATTTTTAAATTTAAATTCAGAAATGAACCAATCGTTAATTTTTCGAAGAACTCCGGTAGATGGCAGGGCTTTGTGAACCAAGGGCATTTTGCACCTATTGGCGATGGATCCAAACAATATTCGAAGTAAATTTTTTGATTGATTTTTAATTCAATCTTCTAATTGGTTGATTTCTAAATTTAAATTAAAAAATCAACCAATCGTTAATTTCTCTTTCTCAAAGAACTCCGGTGGATGGCAGTGTATCGTGAAATAAGGACGAAATTTTGCTTTGTGCTAAAAACCAGAAAGTTGCAGGCATTTAGTATTTAGGAGGCGTTGCTAAAGGTCGTCGAGACTAGCCACTCGCCAGTGGCGACTAAAAAAAATTTTTAGCGACTGTCAAATGTGATATTGATCGCCAAATTAGCGACTCCTTTTTTATGAACAAAAAAAATGCAGATGCATCGTGCCGATTAAGAAAGGAAAATACCACCAGCATCGTTACCGGCGGACAATTTTGAATTGAAATGAAAATCGACCAATCTGCTTTACAAAACATTAAAATATGGGCCAATATTTAGAAAAGTGCCAATTTGAAGTTGGAGTTTTCTGAAAAAAAAAATTTTTTTTTAGAAAAAAAACTAAAATTGGATTTTAAGTCTAAATTGGGTCTAAATGCAAGAAAATAAAAGGGGGAGGTCAAGGAAGTTATTTACCCCCTCCTTAGATTACTCACTTTTAAGCCCTTACAGATTTGATGAATGTTACAGATCTGATGTTAATATGAGCTACATATTTGAGTTTATGCTTTCAGTATTCGTTAACATCTCTAAATATGATATCATTTCCTTGCATTTTTAACACAGAATTAAGATAATTATATTAAAATATATATATTAGGCTAAAAATTCAAATTTCATTATAAAAAAGCATTTCTTGGAAATAAAAATGAGCGATAAGGTTTTTAGATAAAATAAATTATGAGATTCCCAAATCCAAGCTAATAAAACATTTGTTTTGTTTTGAAACAACACACAACTTCAGCTTTTTCAACACACAACTCTGCTGCTAGCTTTTCTTTAATTAGTTGCAGGAAATTTAATTTCTTGATCAGAAATTCAAATTTAGCATGCTAGTTATTATCTAGTTATTTAGCGAAGTTATGAGAAATTGAAGCACCAAAAAATAAATAAATAAATAAATAAAATAATAATAATTAATTAACTTAATTTCTGCAGTGTCACTTTTTCTTATTTTACTAACTTCTATTGTAAGGTCATGCAAACCACAAATAAGCAATTGTACTAAAAACTCATTGCTGTTCGTTTTTTAAGAACAAAAATATTCAATATATGGCTAAAACCTATGATTTTTGCTTTTTATAATTCTGAAACGTGTGAGTTAGTTCTGTAACATATTCGCTGTTTTTCAATGTTACCGCTCTGACTGTTACCGATCTGACAAACTGACAAAGTTTTTTTTTTATTTCCGAGTCGATCGCACTAAACCAAAATCAAACACGTGGTTTTTTCACTTGTAATAAAGGACTATACTTATATATAAAATAATTTTTAAAATAATAAAAACTGCGCATTTTAGAGCGTGTTACCGATCTGATGACTCAAATGACACACATTTTATAAAATCACTTAAAAATCTTACTACAATTTTAGATGCAGAAATGCAAATTTTAATTACGATTCGATAAAACATCCCCAGTACTCAGTATCACGTGGTATAGGTGCAGGAAATGATTTTGGAGCCTAAACATAGATCGGAAGTTATTGTTACACTCTGACGGCGAACTTGGGACACGCTTATTCGCATCGCTAGAAAATCAGAAATCGATTAAAACAAAAATGAAGTAAAATATTAACAAAGGGGTAAAAATAGAATCGTTTTTCGTGCAAGTGCGTTTTTTTTGGGGAAGTTAGAAAGTGCGCATGACCTGTTTGCATGCTAAGCTTTGCTACTGGGGACACGTTACAGATCTGATTTTTGATGTATAAAAACAATATTTTCTGAAGAAAAAAAAAATTTTCTGATGTTATTAGATGAAATGAAAGCAGGACCTTGTCTTCTTTCTGTGGAAAATTATTTTTTAACTAGTTATTGAAATACTAGTGAAAATTCACTTGGGACTCAAATTGGCACTTTTCTAAATATTAGATCATATATAATTTCAGTCTAGAAAATGCAATGAAACTTTGTTGAAAAATAATAAAAAGATGACCATATTTATGATTAATCAGCAAATTAAATGAACTGTTTACAAAATTTCATGTCTGCATGTGCGAAAATAATATAAATTGCGAAATATAAAATAGATTGCCCGTGCACCGAACGGGCAAAAAAGAGAAGGGTTGACAAAGGGTATCCACTGCATCTGCTTCTTTTTTAATTTCAATTCCACTACAGTTATATTCATAATTATTTATTTATTTATTTATTTATTTTTTTTTTTAAATTTCCCATTTTTACAAGACATGGTAAAATTACTGTACTTTGCATTTATTTACATAGATATGGTAATAAATCGTTTTTCCCA
The DNA here is from genome assembly GCA_038373865.1 of Uloborus plumipes. Lineage (NCBI taxonomy): Eukaryota > Metazoa > Arthropoda > Arachnida > Araneae > Uloboridae > Uloborus > Uloborus plumipes. The sequence goes on along the minus strand of JAXGGA010000443.1, from coordinate 116,706 downwards.
CGAATGGCGAATGGCGGACCGTAGTCCAGACAGTGGAAGATCAAAAACCGGACCACCAATATAAGTCACAAGTGCAAATATCTAATAAATCATCTTGAAAACATATTTTTTTTTCAAATATCAATACACTGGAAGTTACTCTGGCGCTGAGCTTGTTCAATTTCAATCACAAGCTTGAATATTTTTGAAAAAAAAAAACTTTGCAATTGAAGAACTCATTCGTTTTCCAACAATTATTAGATCTAAAAATAGTTTTGAAAAAAAAAGTAGCAGCTTTTTTAATTTTATGACAGAAATAAAGAAGGTATTTTAACTAATATTTTAAGATTTAGACATTCATTGCAAAACGTATAAAACTGCATACACTTGCAACTGTTCATTCGTAGTCGGTACAGACGCAGCAAAGATTTTGCAAACTTAAATGGTGGTCGACATGGTCCCGTCCCATCCCACTTAACAATTATATTTCTTGAATATCTTTTTGGTCATTTCTCGAGAAATTCGAGAAATTTCTCCTCCTATGCTTGAAAGGTGTATTGTCAATATTTCAACTCGCCTGCAACAATTCCTGGTCAAGAACGTCCCTTTAATGATGTCATTTTCCGCAGTTGAATTACAATTTTTTTTTTTTTTTTGTTCATGTTTTACATTTATTGAATGTCATTTTACTTTTAAACTTTGTGAAACAAAAAAATTGAAATTTATTTAAAAACGAATTTGTGGGAATGTTTTGAAAAGTGGTACTGCTCCGTGCCGTCCTTCGTATCGTTGTAAACTTCCCTGTCTAAATTTCACTTTCTTCTCAAAATTTATTAAAATGCTACACTGCAAAAAATGAATTTTGTTTTTACAGTATAATACCGGCAGCTGAGGTTCGTGTTTAAATCTGTAAATTGCACACTAATAAACTGTAGAACTAGCAATTTTACAGTTTCATACTGTAAAGTTGGCAATTTTGCAGTTTATTGCCGTAAAATTTATCTGTATTATACTGTAAAAACAGCAGTATAATACTGGCAGCAGAGGTTCCAGTTCAAAACTGTAAAATATACGGTAATAAACTGTAAAATTCGCAATTTTACAGTTTATAACTGTAAACTCAGCAGTTTTACAGTTTTTAGTGTAAAGTTAGCGAATTTACAGTTTATTACTGTAAAATTGGCAGTTTTTACAGTTTATTACCATAAAATTAGCTGTATTATACTGTAAAAACAACATTCATTTTTTAGTGTTCAGCATTGATGTGGCGCAAAGGAAAGCACCATAAGTTAGCTTGTTAGCTTGTTGAATGCTTAAACATTCGCATCTCCATATATTATTTCTCTAAGCTGAATCCTATACCCGGTCGAAACTCGCTCATTTCTTTATCGAATTGCAAGAAAATTTATGATTTTGAAGCTTTTCTCGCAGGCTATTGACGAAAATTAGACCCACCCTCTAAAAAGTGTCGGTTCGTTTTTTATTCGAACTTCAATTTTTGGGCACAAAATTGACTCTATCTAGCGAAATAATTGTCGTATCGTCTCCATTTTGATTTCATTCGATAGATTAAAAAAAATGCGTTCTTTAGAACGTTTCTCCGCTAGCGCCGCGTAACGAGAATCTCGAAAATCCACGTTTAAGCGACTTATAAGCGATTGAAGTTTGAGAAAGTTACATTTTTTGCTCAACTGTTAAAATCGTTATACCATTGTTGTTCAAATCAATTTTAAATGCGACATTTCAAGCCAAGGCTTAGCTCGGTAAACCTTAATTGTAACTTTTATTGTTTCAAAATACTATGGTAGTTTTGCGATAACGTTAGTATTTAGTTTAGTAGTAGCCTTGGGTATTTGATTTTAATATAGGGTATCACTTTTGTAGTAGTTGTAAAAGTGAACATGTCTTTGATCTCTTTGAAAAGTTTTCAGAACGACGGCAATAGATGGCGATGTTGTGTAAATGAAGCCAATACAAATTGTCGTATTAAATTTTAAGTTGAGAGTTTTTTTTTTTTTTTTTTTGCGGAATTCCGCACAGGTCACCTAGTTAGGTAAAAGTTCCTTTTAACAAAGTAAAAAAACTGATCCTGGAGGGCAACAGTCTAAATGTAGAACAATAAGAGTAAGTATACATGAGTGGGTGGGTAGCCAGATATCGAACGAAAGTCTCAAGGTGAGTTGCGGGCTATTTTCTGATTTCTTCCCCACTTCACATCCCGAATAGCAAACAAAACAAAATAAGGATAGAAATATACTCATTTCGCTATTTTGGAGAAAATGTTCTTAAAACGTTGTTTATTTCTATTGTTATTATCTTTTGTCTTATTATGTATAGCATTGAGACTTGATTTAAAAACATCCTTCCTAATAGGGAAAGAAGAATCCTTAATAAAGATTCACTGAATTTCAAAAAATTTCTTTAAAACTTTCCAACTTGAATCATAGGCAGGAATTCAAGTGAAACGGGCGATCGCAAATTGCAATCGCTAATGAAAGTGAATTACATTAGAACGTTTCTTGATAAAAACATCGTGACGTCAGCGTGACGTTTGCCTATGAAAAACGAGCTAGATAAAACGTTACAGCCTACTTGGCGAATAAGAGGAGATCGCTGACTGCTTGTGAGCTCTTTTTGGCTCCACCCGTAGTGACGTCAGTGCGATTAGCATTTATAGCGATTGCAACTTATCCAAATTTGGGAATTTGTGATTGCGATGGTGAGTTGCGATCGTCCGTGTTTCACTTGAATTCCTGCCATAATGCTGTAAGTAGATCATCTTCTGTTACGCTGAAAACAGGTACAGCGATAGTTGAATCAATATAGCTAGAAATCATTACGATCTTTAAGTTCGTTTCAAAAACAAAATGACATTCTTTAGAAAGTTTTAGAAAAACTATTCTCCCCTCCACCCCCTTTTTTTATCCACCTTAAGGCTACAGTGGACTTTTTATGGATTTTTTTTTCTAAACATAGTTACATTGATGTTACTTTCCTAAAATGTTCTTATTTAGATGGTATGTGAATAAAAATAAAAAATAAATAAATATTTTCACATGTTTAGAGAAATGCAGCAATTTTAGAGAAATTTATTAATAAAAATTAACTAAGCTTAATACGCTCCATGCGTCAAAATATTAAACGAATATTCTAAAAATATTTTTTTTCCACATCTACCTTTGATATTGAACAGATTGTAGGAAAAAAATTTTCACTTTTTTTGTCCGACATCAAAATAACGACAAAAATTAGTGTTTTTATCACAATTTTTGAAAAAAGTTACGGAAACGGGTTAATTTCAAGTTTATATCAGTTACAACATGGCTTTGGTCCAAGTTGCTAAAAATCTGTTTCCAACAGTTTACAGATGATGCATTGGGATACACAGAAAAAAAGTTTTATCATCATACGTAAATTATTTTGACGCATGGAACATTTCGAAGTTTTAATAAGCAGTAAAGTATTTGTTCCGAGAAAAACTCATTTTTAGTTTTAAAGAGCAATTTCAGCCATAACTCAAGAAAAAAAGATCGAATCGAGAAAATTCCTTTTGTACTGAATAAAGCTATTTTCAGAGCATAAAAATAGAACAAAAACAGAAAACCCATATTTTGAAGGATTTTCGCCGTTTTCAAAGTCCACTGTAGCCTTAAGGTGTGATACAGCCGAATAAAATAGTACCGACTGAGTTGCAGCTAGGTAAATTTAATGTGAAAACAATTCCGCCGAAAAATAAAGTAAAGGCAATTTCAAAAAGTAGGTGTTTTCGGTGTACACTCAACACACATATTTAATGGATGAATGCTGATATTCACTGGCTAATTGACATTCACCAGATTATTTTCATTACTTACCTACTTTTAAGTAACATACATACTGCATTACCCTGCAAAAACTGCCAAGCAAAATAAAAGGTTTACCAAGACTTCAATAGCCTATGAAAAGTTCAGCATGCCGAAAAAACGAGGAAAGAAAAGAAGTTTAATTAAATATAACAAATACTTTGGTTTTACATTTTTTTTAAGTATAAGTTCCATACATTTTCTTATTGATAAATCTTTTCTTTTTTTTTTTTTTTTTTTTTTCAAAACAACCGAATTGACTGCGATTTTTAGCACCCTGATCAAAAAAATCTACTTTATTACTCCACATTTAATATATAATAGTAATAAAAACTGAATCAAAGCAAACAGTTACAATCTAAAAGCTAAAAAAATTTTGCAATTGCCTATGGGTTCTATATTGCTATTCAATGAATTTAAAATAAATTTAGTACGCTACGAATAATTTTAAGTAATTCATTAAAAATATAAACGAAGCACTATTATTATGATTGCTTCTGAGTTCATCATGCTATCGGCATTTAACAAATTCATAATGATTGATTTGCATTAATTTCAAATACATAATTAGTTTTATCGCGCTATCTGTGTTGTTTGAATTCTTTTAATCCTCATAAAACGAACAAACTTTTGCATTTTTTTCTTTTTTTTTTTTTTTTTGCTTCTTTTCCAAAATGAAGCCACAATTAACAAGCAGGCAGATGCGCCGGTAATACCACCAAAGATACGACTACATATGCAATAGATTAGAGTATCTCTATTTGTACTCTATTGTATATATACAACATACATATCTACCATTCACATTGCTAGTAATCTATGTTCTGGCTTATTACTTAAATAGGAGACACGTTAAATAGCCGTGAAGCTAATCAAGAAGAAAGATTTCGAAAAGCATCCATGGTTTGAACACGTACACAAATGCAGATAGAGAGTAACCGATGTAATTGAAATTCCTCGGTCCATTCGAATCTATTTATACAAGCGGAAGTATCTCTGACGGAATCGGAAATGTTGCACCCAACTCCTTAATGAAACGTTCAGCTCGAAAGCCAGATATGTGCAGTTAAATCTTCTGTGTTTGTTATCTAGAGATGAAACGGTGATGGGAGTTTCAGCTTCATGCTCTTCCAGACATGTTAATGCAAAACGTCAATGAGCGTATCTTTTTGTAACGTATGTGCAAAATAATACTCAGTACAGTACATTCCCAATTATTCGCGGCATTGGGTGGCATGGGTATCATGGATAACGAAAATAGCGGATAGTCCGAAAAAAACATTTTTAAAAAGGGGTAAAGAAGATAAAAAATGCATTTTGCTTAAAAATAATTGCATCTTACTTAACCATTTCCCTTACGATTTTTTTTCGGAAAAAATTGCAAAAAAAAAAAAAAAACACACACACACATTTTTTTTTAAATTTAACTTTGAAATATAAGAAAATGAAGCAATACAAATAAAATATATGTAGGTTTCAAGTTGAATTTTTAATTATTTATAGGCGCAAAATCAATTAGTTTCACCCGAGTTTTCTCGATATAATAATTACTTGCAACTCATACGAGCCCGAGATAACTCGAGATAATCAGGCAAGCGGTTAAATCGTGATACGTACAAACAGTGCTGATATAGGTACAGCATAAAAATTATTTGTATTCGAGATTTTCAAGCCTATAATAAAGAAATGGTACTTACGGTAACGCCTAGGAAAAACAAATGTTGAATGAAGTACACCGCACTCTTGAATAAGAAATGTTTGGAAAAACAAATCTTAAATTCGTGATTTTTTGAAAAAATCTGTTAATAGTGTTTGTTTCTTTCCTAAGAGCCCGTGGATAATCTGCAAGCGAATAATCGAGAGTTTACTGTCCTGCTAAAAATGACACGTAGAGATCAATAGAAAAATCTATTGATATCGGTAGAGTTCTATTGATATGAATTGATTTCTATAGATGTCTCTATTGGTATCGATAGAGCCTATTGATACCTGTAGCCTATTGATCATAACCTCAATGGATATTCATAGAAGCCCTATAGACATCAATAGAAATTTGGTCAGTAGGAAAGCATTTCAATGGATATCAATAGAAGCTTTATAGATATCGATAGAAATCTGGTCAGTAGAATACTGATCCCAATGGATATCACGTAAAGCTTTAATTGACATCAATAGAAATCTGATAGGTCATACTAATTCCAATTTATATCTGTAGAAATGAAATCATTAAGTTTAAACTTAAGTAGCAGGTCTCGGTAAAATTAGTGAGCTAGGAAAGTTATTAATAATAATAATAAAAAAAAAGCAAATGATTTTAAACTTTGTAAATTAAGATAACTATAATTTTAAAATAATAAACTTCGACTGAAATTTTAACTGATAAAATTTCTGACTTTTTAAAATCTGATATTACAGATTCATAGATTATGCTAGTCATTTTTTTCCCTTATGGTTGAAAAAAATCAATAGTTTTCTTTCAAATCATCACAGACATATGGTTCAACCATTCATTTCAAAGATATTTTTTAAAAAAGATAATTAAAGAAAAACACATTTTTATTCTTTAAAATGGATACAAAATGGCCTCTTCATGTGTAAATTGTACATTGTGCGCATTGTGAAAAATGAAGCATTTGAAGTTCCATAAATAAGTTGTCTTTAATCTAAGAATCATTATTTTGAGGGTCTTTTCCATACATTTCCATGTGATGCATAATGAGTCTCGATGCATATCCATTAAAATTTGAGACTTTAATGTAGTGTTATGCCCTGATATGTACAAAATCTTTATGCTGGGGCTAATTAATGCTATTACGTATAAACAGATAAATTTACTTTACCTACCAGTTTGTTGGCTATCTTAGCTACAATAAGACGATTTTTACCTCCGGCTCGATCATTGGCAATTCCTAACTGTGGAGTCCCCAATAAGGGCGAGACTGCAATCTTAGGATGCTATGATCGAGCTGTGGGTGCATTTTCTTCAGCGTATATCACTTTTGTTCTGCTGGATATTTTGCACACCATTTGTGCAATGACACACCACCTTGTTTGAGTAGTTCTATCCCTAGTAAAAATGACCCATAGAGATCAATAGAAAGAATTTGTATGGGGGAAATGGATTACGGATATCAATACTGGTAAGTCAGTAGAGACCTATTAATATCAGTAACGAACAAAACAAGATCCATAGCATCTTTCAGTGATATCGATAGAACAAAACCGTAGGATCTATAGATATCAATAAAGATCCATAGCATCATAGAATTAAAAAACAAAATGTACGGGAAATGGCCAACGGATATCAATAGAGCTAAATCAGTAGAGGTCTAGTGATATCAGTAGAACAAAACCGTAGAATCTATGAATATCAATAGAGATCCATAGCACCTTGTTCAACTGATATCAGTAGACCTATACTGATTTAGCTCTATTGATATCCGTTGGCCATTTCCACGTAATTTTTTTATTGATCTCTACGTGTCATTTTTAGCAGGGTGTAGATGATTTTCAACAAGGGCATGGCTTGCATAGGGTATGCAAAAAATATAATGCGTGTACCACACAACTTTTTTAAAGGATTATAATCAATAGTCTTTAAGGGGATTCGAGACATAAAAATTGTAATATTTTTCAAGTTTGTTTTTATTGTTTTTATTATTCTTTAAAAAAATATGTTTTTTTCCTGCTTTAAATAAAGTTTGAATCCTTGTTTCTATACTAATTGAATAGGAGATATAATAATTTTTGTTCGTGTGTTGTTCTGAAAATCTAACGATTAAACAGCTTTTGACATAGCCTAAAAGACTTTAAACTTCGTTTTTCTCCACGATGCAAATTTTCCTGACTTTTTGCATTCAAACTCTTAATCAATCAAGAACTAATAAAGATAAAACAATAAAAGTTGGAGAATATAGTTTTGGGAGGAGTTTAAGGAGTTTCACTTGAATTTTTATACTGTAAACTTGAAAAAAAAATCACAAAAAAAAGATGAATTTTTGAAAATAAGTATCGTACTTTTTTCGAAATGTTTCTTCAAAAAGTTATTATTTTTAACTAAATTAATGCATTTTAAATTGCTGAATGAAAATTAAATCTTTATATTTCTGTTTCGGTTTTAGAAAAAAATAAAAAAATGACCTACAATATACTAGTTAAGGATTCCGGGCTGTTGTGCCGCGGTCTAAATGGCTTTAATCCATACGTTTCGATCGCAACTGCGGCGGTCATCTTCAGTGGGTGTCGTTGATTAATTTGGCGACTGATGCGAAATTTCGAACTGCTGCCGTTAAATTTCGCATCAGTCGCCAAATTAATCAACGACACCCACTCAAGATGACCGCCGCAGTTGCGATCGAAACGTATGGATTAAAGCCATTTAGACCACGGCACAACAGCCCGGAATCCTTAACTAGTATTTACTCCGGCCGTGAAAGCCTTCATTCTTACATTGACCTAGAATATTTTGAGTTTTAGGATTTTTTTAACCCCTTTTTTTCCCTTTAAATTGAGCTAAAATTTAATAAAATTTTTTTGAAATGATTATTGCGATTTTGCTTACTAAATGAGTTGTGTATAAATAGAAAAAGTATCAAAATTTTAACCTGTTTCACGAAAAAAATTCCAAAATGTTTCCCGGACACCCTTAATAACTTAAATGTGTGTACATTCTCATATACGCATTCAGAAATTTAAAATATCTTGATATTAAATTTGGGGATGGACAAAATAGATTTGTAAAAAATGCAATGGGAAGTTATGTGAAACCACACATTACTTTCCATTGCAATTAGTGAATAATTGATATCTTTTGATAGCTCAAATAGGTACTTGTTGTCAAAAACTTACTCATCACAAGTCACGGGAAAACTCGTAACATATCATTTGGCGATGATCAAAATAGATATTTGGTTACTTTGCGTTCTTGAGCAGGTAACCTAGACCAATGCAATGCATCTCCTTCGTGAGTGATTAAAATAGATAAGTGATTGAACTTGTAGATACAATTTTTTGTGTTTATATTACTTGTAAATAGTGTATTATACTACGATGCAAGGTTTCTTGACACTGGCGTCGTGACGTCAGCCAATGAAAAACGAGCTAGATAAAACGTCACAGCCTACTTGGCGAATTAGAGGATATCCTTAACTGCTTCTGAGCTCTTATTGGCTCCGGGCGTAGTGACGTTTAGTGTCAAGTTAAGTTGCTTTCTGGTATGGTATTACATTAAAATTGTTTTAGCATTCCCTGTTGTGTGAAACTTGTCTACCTACGAGTCATTTACAGTGCATCGTTTTGAAACAAGAGTTTCACTTTTTACCTACATATTGGGTCATTTAAAAAGTCTCCACGCTTTTTTCGTAAATTTTTGAGTAAGAATTTTTTTTTTTTTTTGAAAATTAATTTTAATCTAAGTGCATATGCTCATTATTATTTAAAACCTTTGGCTATTTCCACAGTAGCTGCATAATTTCATTAGTGTAAAACTTCGGATGTTTATCGGCGAAAAACTTAGCCAAGTGATTTTCAGCGACTTATCAGTTAGCCAATTTTTTGCCATCAAAAGAATTTTTCAGAGACTGAAACTAATGATAATCAAAATTAACAAGGTCCGGCCTATACGTTAGATGCACCAAAAGTTCATAACCAAGTTTCTTCGATTTATTCTAAGTCATCAAAGATAATTGTGGCTTAGCATTATCATGGTGGAATACAACTCCTTTTCTGTTGGCCAATTCTGGTCGCATTTTCTTGATTGCTTCCTTGAAACAGTTGAGTTATGCATAATAGAGGACATAATTTACTGTTGCGCCAGGTTGTATCAGTTCATTATGAGCAATGCCCTTACATTTCTACGAAACACTTTTTTACCGTCAATCCTGGATTTGAAGTCGTTTGTGGTAGGTCACAGCCCTTTACCGAGATCGCATGCATTTCATTGTCTCGTATCTAATCCATTTTTCATCTCCTGTAATAATTTGATTCAAAAAGAATCGATTTCGGATCTCCTTAGAAGCGTTTTACTGATGGTAGCTCTGTAGATCATTTTTTTCCGGTAATTCTTGTGTCACCCAAACATGGAGCTTCTTTGAGCAACCTGTTCTCTTCAGAGGATCCGAAAATGGTATGTGGTAGATGTTAAGTGTCTCCTACATCTTTTTAGAGCTTACGCGTTGATCCCGCTAAACCAGTTGAAAAACTTCATCGACTTTTTCAGTGAATAGCCGACCAGAGAGAGGTGTATCTTTGACATCGAAATTTCCGGAACGGAATAGAGTATACCTCTTTTGATTACGGCGTTCACTCATTGCATCCTTACATAACATTTTCGAAAAACATCGTCCGTTTTTGTGGCGTTCTTATCTTTTTTGCAGTGAAAAAGCATTGCCTATCGTATTTTTCAGATATTTCAGTCATTTTTAAAGCGCTATAACTTTTTACTCGATTGTCGAAATACTTGAACGTGGCCACAAGAAGGTAGTCTGAAATGCCATCTTTCAAACGAATACTCATATAACGCAACTGGAGTAGTGTTGCTCGAAATATATACGTCAAACCATCTGGTTAGAAAAAAGCGCGAGGACTTTTTAAATGACCCAATATATAAGATGTCCCTACTATTGACAACCATGTCAATGCTAGCATTTGCGATACGATTCATGGGGCTCCGAACTCGTAGTAACACGGGGCTGCTGGGGGGGGGGCAGTAGATTCCTTCTGCTGTTAGACCAAGTGACTTATATCTGAATACATACAACTAAATGATTTAACATTATATATTTACAAAGCTCTTTAGTTTATTTCTATGCCGTGCCGTTTTTAAAATTTAAGTATTATGATAAAATATTTTAGAGAAAACTATCAATAAGTAAAATTACCAAGTCTGCTTCATACCACGATGCTTCATTTCCGTCTGCAGTAAACTTGACCTTGGAGAGAAAAAAAAAATTTTAGAAATTCACAAAATTTTGTTGCTGAATAATAATAACTATCATATAGTTCGAGAATGCTATTTATCGCAGAATATCCTGTGTTTTTAATGTGAATTTGAAAGCAACAGTAGAAGCGGCTTCATAAAAAATATCAACAATTTTATGGGTCAAGGGACAAGTACAATAAGTGCATTAAAATTTTGAAGCCTAACAATTGATTGTATAAATTACGCCATGAAAACCAGCATTATTTGCTGTGTTTACTGAATAAAAGGGTAAGTCCCGTCTTTGTTCCAAAAGAAAAGATTTTCATTTAGACAGGTGAAATAAAGTCAATTTAGATTCACCCAAAGCAGAAAAATGTATGAAAAATATGTTTTACTGAGAAACTTTACTTTTCCGTTTCATAGTTCTGTACCTCAGAACCAGACTAACGTAAGTCCATTTTCGTCATTTTTCGGTAGAGGGGAAAAACGATTGTCGAATACACTATTTTCCCCTCTACTGAAAAATGACGAAAATGGACTTACGTTAGTCTGGTTCTGAGGTACAGAGTTAATGATAAGGAAATATATCTATCTCGAAAGCAAAATTCTACGTAACTCACAATGCAATTAAACTCTATAAATCCTTTATTAAATACGTAAACAAATGCTTCGTACCCATTGCCTTATGACTAACGGCTATTGCCTCTGCCGAAGCTCATTCATAATCTAAATCACTAAGACTGGGAGCCTACTTCTTTTATCAACATTCCTACATGCCTATTAATTGATATTTCCCGTATCCTTTAATCAGCAGTTTGTGTATCAGCAACCCCGTTTGTCGTTCGCATGGCATCTGTTTTCACAAGCAAGCATCGAATTACCGAGCAGTTTCCCTTTAGCTTGATGACCATTAACAAACACTGACATCAATGCAATCGGCCTCCTACGCTAGGATATCACATTCTGATTAGATGGCTAAACTTTGATTAAGAACCAGTTTTGAGAAGCTTTAAGATTAAAGAAATGTAGCTGCATGTCCGAAAAAGATTACACATGAGGTTGCAGTATTGAAAATTTACGGTTTCAAGTAATCATGTAATAATAAACTTTTCCTGCTTTTCCATTAGAATGATTAATATATCATGAATATAATGCTACACAACTATTTTCTTATAATTAGGTAATGCAGTCATGTAACGCCATATAATACATTATCGTCATACAATGAGAACTAATCATTAAAAAGGTACTGCTACAAGTACTCCGTTATGCTATTTCTGCTTTCTTGTTTTGTTGTTGTTGTCTTGTAATAGTGTCGTATTAACTGTTATCAAAACAGGGCTGCCATTGCTTCGAGAGGCTGAACGTATTTACTAACATGAATATATAACAGCACAAGAAGATTTACTGTTTGATCTTCTTAGGTAAAACTTTCCGCGTATTTACGCATGCGTCAGGTCGTCTCTGATCTTACCAAAATAGGGGTGATAGGTAAAATAACAATAAAGGGGGAAATAATAAGAAGCATTTTGGGCCATATCAAACAATGTAGAACGATGCTAATTTCAAAAACCGTAAAATGGGGTGAAGCGGTAAACTTTTCAGCTTTGATTGTAAAAAAAGCAGTTAAAAGATTTTTTTTTATTTGATATTTTGGTTAAAAACTTAGGTCTTGCTTTACTTTTGACATTCCAAGGAAAGACGAAAGATTTTGAACAATTATTATATATATATTATATATCTATATATATAGGAAATTATGGGTGTTCCGAATCACATCACTGTTATGGGTCAATCAGAACACATGTTAAAATTTTTATATTTTTCGATTTAACCTGTAATAGGTCTCACAAACATGAGTAATATTGATGGGGGAAAGTAAGAACAGATAGTTACTGTCAAATAAAAGTTCATTTTCGAAACCAGTAAACGTTTATATACCGTAAAGTCGGGTTACTTGGACCCTAGGGGGTTACTTGAGCCCATTGCAGTAAAATGATAAAATTGGGGTTTGGTACTTACTAGTTGAAGACTTGCACGTAGTTCCTCATTTCTCCGCTAGGTAGAAGCACTCTGCAGTCTCTAACGCTAGTACCAAACCCAGATTTATCCTTTTACTGTGGGCTCAAGTAACCCCCTTGTGGGTCCAAGTAACCCGAATTTACGGTATTGTTAAAATTCAAAATAATTTTGAACTTATGAATTATTAAAAGTAATTTTAAGAAATGCTTTTGAATTGAACTACAAAAATTTAACGTGAATGGAAGTCACTCATGTCTTCCATAAAAAGTACTTGTCCTTAAAATTAGCAATTGAGGCTTGACTTAAGTTTTTTCTTAACATCTTCTGGGATGAACTCTGTCTTTTTTTTTAGTTTCTTGAAATCTGCAACTTTCTGTCATTCTAAGATCTAGTTGCTAACGAGAAGGGATAAACAGTAATAAATCCTTGTCCTTGTCTTGATTAGAAGAATTGTGATTAGAATCTTGATTTTCCGAACAGTTTCCTTTAAATAAGTTTGAATTAGAACAGCAGAACAAAGTGTTCCTATTCACCCCGCAAATCCTCATCCTAGAACATTATGAAGAATTTTCCATTATTATACCGCAATCTGCACTTATATACAAGGGGGATACATAGGGATCTGCACTTATATACAAAGTTTTGCAGACCATGAAAACTCGATGTTTTTTAGCGCTCCGCTTGCAGCCTTGCACAGAAGCCAATATTGTTGCCAGAATGACAAAAAAAATCCCTACTTCTTATAACATTACCTTTCTAGAAAAAAATGCAACTGCCAAAAATACCGGACGGTTTATTTATGAAGAATTTCTTTGTATGATCAAGAAGTTTTGTTCCGAATCACCCCGCTGTTCCTATACACCCTATTTTACGGTACGTAGTTCAGTTGTATGTGTCAAAAGGACATAACAAATGCAAGTTTTGAATTGAAAACTTAAAAGTGGGAAAATGAAAGTTCCCACTCACAAGCCATCATCTCTTTTTTAAGTGGAATAATTCCCAAGTTCTAGGTGCGGATTTCACGGACGGACGGTACAGCGTTGTAACAACCGCTAAAAACGTTTATAAAACGTTTAAAGGTTATGTGTGCTACCTGGGAATATATCATGATTATGAAGCTCATCAAATGCTTTTCTACAATAGGGGTTATTCTAAATATGCAATCAAAAGTTTTTATCTTAAAAGCAAAAGGTAACAAAAAATCAATTTTATGTGACGGAACAGGACATTTGGAGCAGTTTTGTTAATAGTTTTGCTCCATATATACAAATAAAGCAAACTAGAAATTGTATTTTTAGTAGCAACAGTAAAGATTTGTTATAAGAATTAGAGCATTAAAAGTTTTTTGCTTGCCTAATAAATAATTGAAGGATATGCAATAAAATGCCACTGACGAAACGGGACACATCTGGGTAGATTTCCGTCACAGGCATTTTAGGGCAGATAATTACCGTATTCCCTTTAAAATAACATTCTACTTTATTCTTACAGCAAATATATACTGTTTCTACCAAAATAACATTTCTACTTTCTTTTATTTGTTTATATGGAACACCAAACGCTTGCAAAACTACTCCAAATGTCCCGCTTTGTCGCATGACATAGCCCTCAATGCAATAAAAGTAATGAGATTGTTGCATTTTGCTCACTATTTTAGAAATAATACATCAATGATAGTATGAAAAACTCAATTGGGGTTCTTTTAAACCGGCCATAATTTATATCTTAATATTTTGCATGCAGATAGAGACAAATAAATGCCGGCAATAAACAATGCCTAACCATTCTGATCGACAAGAGATGATCGTTATAAAAATGAACAAAAAATGCAGACAGTGCATGACGAAGTTACAATTTGATATTTTTTCCGGCGACCTCGTACGCGTTTGCGCATGCCTCAGGTCTCCAATAATTTTGTCAAAATAAGGGTGATGGTAATAAGAGAGATAAGGAGTGTGAGGAGATTTTGCTTTGTTTTTTGCTTTTAGTTGGGCATCTTTATTTGACGTGTTGGTTTGAGTTTATGTTTTTTTCTTCTTAAATTTATTTCCGTTCCTTATTAGTTCTAGAAAAATAAGTAACATCGGACTAAGCAGAAATGCTACTATGGTGCATTTTCGTAATCAAGCTGACACCCCTTTTTGAAATAGAATCGTTAATCGGTGCTAGACGAGCCTTTCGTGATTGAACAATACTCTTTGTCTTGAAATCTCAGAGATAGGAGACATCGGTTTGTGGGAATTTGAACACCCATCCATTAGGTCATATTCCTTTGGAATCTTCGTGGCCATTGTGGCTAAATGTCTCCGATTTCCATAAACTGCTTCTTTATACTTTAGCTATTCCTACGGATATACATAACCACGCTTATGCTTCTGGGTAAGAAGTTTCGCACACCAATTTAAACAAGTTCATAACGCCATGTTTATTGTGTTTTCAAAGTAGACTTTCAATGCATACTCTTTCCATGCTACTTGTTCAGGAGAAATATCCTAGTAAAATATTCCAGTGGCTCATTCAAAGTCAAAAACACTAATACTGCAAACTAGCGTCAGCTAGTTTAAATTGATTGTAATAAAAAAAAGGTGATAGTTTGAAGTAATATTTTATGTGTTTGAATAAATAAAATGCGAAGTTCAAATGGTTTAATTAAAAAAGCAATAATGAGTGATTTGCTCTCATTTTAAAAGAATCAGTTTTTTCTCAGCATAACTTTCGATGCAATAACGAATAGTTCACAAATAGAAGTTAGTCATTAAAGGAAGAGAGGGATTTTTCCCCTTATCTAATGGTCTTCAGCATTTGAAATTTTAGCGTAATGGCGATTACCTTTTGTTGTCAATTTCTAAAGCAATGGATCTTAAATGAGATTTATGCCACACAATTCATTTTTTCACCAGAATCTTAAAATTTTATTTTATTTTCTAAACTCATTTGCCGGTAATGAGTTCTAACTTGTAGTACTAAGTTTCTGAACTGGAACTGCATTTTTATTCACATTATTCGTCGATGATCATCCTTAAAAAATGAGACTTAAATTATACTACGGAGCTATAATATACGAGAGCCTTTTAAGTTTTGATCTTAGAATTTAAGTATGGGTATTAGTGATATGCAGAATATCCGTATCGCTATCCGCGGATATCCGAAGAAAA
The DNA here is from genome assembly GCA_038373865.1 of Uloborus plumipes. Lineage (NCBI taxonomy): Eukaryota > Metazoa > Arthropoda > Arachnida > Araneae > Uloboridae > Uloborus > Uloborus plumipes. Next base: position 100,789 of record JAXGGA010000443.1, on the reverse strand, counting down.
ATGAAGATTTGTATCCGTATTCGCTTCCCGTTTAGCAGATCTTAAAAGGATTTTTAGTGTTAAATCTTATTTAACTTTTGAAATTCTACGTATCGGTAGGCGTAAACTGTGTTCCATTTAAATTAGTTTTTATTCCTTATAAACATTGAAGGGCACCATTTCAGCAATTAAATTGCCGGTTTTCATTGATTTGGCGATTGTATTATTTCTCATCTTCGATTTTCTAGGCATTTTTAATACACAAGGGGGGGGGGGGGCGGTGAGATTAAATTCCTCGTTTACTGCTTGTATAAGGTGTTTCCAGCAGTGCAAACACATATTGATAATCGTTTTCTTTTTTTTCCGTTACTTTAATCATAGTTTGTCTTTTTAAAAGACAACTAAGATTTTTAATTAAGAATAATATGGTATAGTAATTGTAACCAGCAAAGATTGACTTTTTTAAGCTGCTTGTTTTAGAGTTTATTATTGCGAATAAATCATTTTCTTGGTGATGTTTTCTCCATAGATGAATTTCTTACAAATATTACCCTTACGGAAATACCTTCCACTATAAATTTTACTCGTGTACTGAAATTTAGTTGAGATCCGTATCTCCGAATCTTAACAGGAATATTTCGTATCAGTATCGGTATCTTTGGATTTAAACTGTTAAAGATCCGTCACATCACAGGTAGATATATAGAGTAATAGTTGTTCATCTACTACTATACTGAGATAGGTTTAAATCCCAATTTGTTCGCTCTCTAATTTAGTTATTTGTGGTACATTTCCTGTTATATACAATGCGCATGTTATATACAATACAATATAAAAAATATTCACTAGTATTGGGGAAAAAATCTTAGTATTGATAAAATATATATTTTACAAATACTAAGATTAAATAAAAAATTAAAAAAAAACGACCTTGATTGTCAACCTCTTATAAAAAGGAGCTTCACATACTAGTCAGAAAGCATTTTAAATTTAACTATATTTAATTGTTTTCGTGAAGACATGGTAAACATGGAAAAGGAAAGGTAATCCTTACTACTGTTTGATAATTTATCCTTCGACGCAGTCGCATTTGCGCAGTACTCAGGTATCTACTGGTTTTGTTAAAAAAAGGAGTGATTTTGATAAGAAAGGTAATAAATGTTAGAAGATTTTGTTTAATTTTCCGTTGGAATTCGTTTATTTGACGTTTTGGTTTGCGTTTATTTCTTTTCCTTTTCTTTTTTTTTAATTTATTCCTCCTTTAATTCCTTTAATTTATTAATTCCTTTAGTTTATTCCTCCTTTAATTTCCTTTAATTTGCTACTCTTAAACAGAATAAAGCAAATTGAATTTTTTTTTAAAATCCTTATGCTAAATTCAATTACAAGTGTTTTTAATTGTTAACAAGTCGAAACTGGCTACATATAAACATTTTAAATCATTGAGGTTTTTTTTTTTCCTTGTCTGCCAACAGTGACATCGGTTTCCAATCGCGAAAATAAAGGCTTAGCCACATTTGCTAAAAAACGTTATAATTTGAGTTCTTTTTACATGAAAGATTAAAACATGTTCTATCAGAGGCAGAAAATTTTTCTCTCTTTTTTTTTTTTTTTTTGGTACTATTGTTTCAAATTTTTCAAGTATGTTTTTACTTCAAAATTTTTGAAAAATGCTTTAAAGATTTTCAATTAATCTATTCGTTAATTAATGTCATTTGAAGAAGCGACCTAGCTAAGAAAACTCTCCATAAACTCTCCTTTTAAACAAAAAAAAACCTTTCGAAATCGGTCCACCTGTTTAGGCTCTAGAGGGCCCATTTTTCAGATACACAAAATGCACACACACACACACAAACACGCACACTAATAACCTCCTTCCTTGTTGCCTCTGGGGTTAAAAATACGTTCATCTCAAAACATCAATTTTCAAATTATCGCAGAATAAATTAGGGCAATTGGTAAACCAAAACCTGATTAGAGGTTCAATTTCCAACAAGTCAACTTCAAAATTCAGTCGCCACAACGTGCGCGAAGTTACATTAATACGACATACACTGTTTTATAAAACTTACCTTTGACACAAAAGCAGATGCAAGAGATTTCGAACAATCTCTGAGTGCAATGAATTCTCGTTCGATGTGCCAATCAAAAGAGAAGGAGTTATAAGTGAGAGTTTGAGAATTGAATTAAAGATTAGAAGACAGAACATGATACATTGGGGCTATATGGCGGTAAAAGTTGTATACCTTCTGATTTCTGATGAAATAGTACCTTACACCCACTGATTTATGTGGAATTTACTTAGAATGCTTAATATAGTCTTGAGCGAAGCAGAATCTGAGGGGACATGATTCAGTTGTTTAAATTCGTTAAAATGAATGATGTTACTGGGTTAGATTTTTGCACGGAAAGCAGGACAAGGAATCATTGTTTAAATCTGTTTAAATATCACGCTATTCTGGAAATTCGGGAAAATTACTATTTTAGCAGGTAGTGGGAATTTGGAACAGTTTACTGGAAGAGGCTGTAAGGAGCAATGGAGTAGCTAGTTTTAAGATGGACATTGTTCTTCATTGGGGTTCCTAATTTGACTAGGCCCAGAACAGTGGGTTCAGAGAGTGTTGCTGGTCGTCGCATTTGTATTTGTATTTTATTTTTTATTTGAATAATATTTGTTATGTATTTTAACCTCTTCCCTTACAAACTTTTTTGGGAAAAATTGAAAAAAAAAATCACATTTTTTAAATTTGATTTTGAAATACAATTTAATGAAACAAACAAAAGATGTAGGTTTCGAGTTGAATTTCTAATTTTTTATAGGTTTAAAATCATTTAGTTTCAACCGAGTTTTCTTCGAATACTAATTACGTGCAACTCATACGAGCCCGAGACAACTCGGGATAATCAGGCAAGCTGTTAAGCGATTTTTTAAAAGTAATGAAGTACAAAATATCGCAAAGCAATTCATTTCATTAAAAATAATAATTTTCAAGGGTAATGAAAAAAAAATTGTTGCTTAGGAAATCAAGCACGTATGTGTGATTTATTAAGAAGAAAAAATTTGGTCATTACATATTACTTTTTAATAAAACATATGAACCGTCACGACAAACTAGCTACTTCTTCGTGTAATATCCCTATGCGTAAGTTTTGAAATTATTCCAACTATTATTTCTCCTTAAATAAGGTGTGTTTCATTTACATTGGGGTCATTCCATGCCAAGTGTCCGAAATTTCGAGAAAATCCCCACTCGACCCCCTCCAATTTTGATGAAAATTTTTTTGGATGTACATAAAAGACTTTCATGAAACAATACCACATTATAGCTCCATAAGCTTTATGGTTCAGCCAATAAAATTGTTTTATAAAGGCCTATTTTTCGTGTCTTGAAAAAAAAATGACCAAATCGTCAAGTTTGTGCTTTTATTGCTCGCGACCTAAGACGATTACCAGGCTCAAATTTGATAATTCTGATCACTGGTTAGGGTAGAATGGCCTACTTGTGTAACAAAAGCTCCATGCACTGTAGATTTTTTTGCAATTTGCTGCCAAAGTTGGTAAAAAATAGTATTTTGGCAAATTTTGACCATGCGTTATCAGCTTGTATCTGCTGAGAGAATGACTTTCTGAAGCTAATTCTTTCCTCGTTTGTAGCCTGATAGTTCGCCCGAAAGATGTGCAAGTGGCATCTTGATAGCTCAAATAATTGCTGAATTATGCGAGTTGAAATTCCAATCAAATTTCTTTTTTCTCAATATGGTCTCAATTTCAAAGGGCAATATCTTAAAAGGGTCATCTTGAATTTCAATTTTCTTTACATCATTGGAAAGAACGCACTTTTCTTAACTAAAAAACGTTATTTTTATTTTTGAGACAATCAACTTTCAAGGGGATTATGCAGATCAAAAATGTATACATCATTCAACGTGAAATCAAAGAAAACAAGACACAGACCTTAAAAGTTGATCTCAATTTGTTCTATTAAAATTTACTGGGGCTATTATACTTATGTTCTTATGAAAAAACCCTTTTTTAGATATTTTTGAACTTTAGTTTTTGAGTGCACATCCGTAAAAACTCAAGAAATTGCAAAAAATAAAGTTTCGTTTTTAACAAAAATAATTATCTTCTTATCGCTGCTATAAGAGCTTGAATCTTTTACTATGTGTTATTTTTAAGTTCTTAACACAGAATTTCGGATGATATGTCACTTGGCAAGGTGTCATTAATATTTTAAATTCATAAAAAGCATTGTTTCCTTTTTCCAAAAAAATAAAAATAAAAATATAAAAAATGAGATAATAATAAATAAAACAGTTAATATGGTGTGTACGTGATAAAACTACACTGGCGGAAAAAAAAATCCCAACACCAAGAAAAAATTGCCGTAGAGTAATGAAATTTGGGTAATGCAATTGTCTAGTTAACATGTTTAATTAATTAAATGTACAAGATCACTGGCTAATTTAAGCTCAAGAAAATGCTGTGCAAATGTGAAATTATGTTAATTTAATAGAGGGTGTAACCTCCAGAATTTTGAAGGCAAGCCTGCAAGCGTGCATGCACTATGTTATACAGGTGCCGAATGTCACTTTGTGGTATGGAGTTTCATGCTTGTTGCACTTGCTGTGTCAATACTAGGACCGTCATTGCTGACTGTGGAAGATGCTCGAGGTGCCATCCCATGATATCCCATACGTTATCAATTGGAGACAGACCTGGTGATTTTGCAGGTCATAGTAACATGTCAGCACTCTGTAGAGCACATTGCTTTACAGCAGCGATGTGAGGGCGAGCGTTATCCGGTTGGAAAACGCCCCCTTGAATGCTACTCACGAAGGGCTGTTCTACTGGTTAAATTAACAGACTGACGACAAATTTTCAGCCAGTGAGTTTGGGATAACCACAAGAATGCCCCTGCTGTCGTAGGAAATTGTTTCAGAGACCATAACTCCAGGTGTGAGTCCCGTGTGTCTAGGCCTTAGACCGCTTGAATGCAGGCGGTCCCCTGGCCACCTTCTGACCAATATACAGCAACCACTGGCACTAATTCAGAATCTGTTTTCATCAAAAATTACAACAGATCTTCACTCCGACTTCCAGTGAGCTCTGTCGCGGCACCACTGCAGTCGAAAAAGGCAATGGTTTGCAGTAAATGGAATACCGGCTACAGGCTGCCTGGCTCGGAGCTGTCCTTGAAGTAAACAGTTTCTTACCGTTCCTTGGGTCACGACGGTACCAACTGCAGCTCGAATGTCAGTTGCAGATGCAGTACGATGCGCCACAGCCGTACGCAAGATTCTTCGATCTTCCTTCTCAGTCGTGCCACGTGGCAGATCGGAACTCGATCTTCTTGAGGTAGTACCATCCCTTGCCCATAGCTTCCAATAATCATGCATGGTGGAAACATTCCCACCCAAGTCTTTCTGCAATATCGCGAAATGAAAATCCACCTTCTCGTAGCCAAATTGTACGACCTCGTTTAAACTCGGTGAGCTGTTGCTAATGGCTTCTTCGTCTTCTTAAAAGGTATTCCTGGCTAACATGAACGCAATTCGTCCAATTTCACGGAAAAATAATACACATGAGCTTCATAACACGCTTCTAAAACAAGCCTTATTTGCATGTTCTGAGTGACGCCAGCTGCGCCACATTTATGCGCGGAACACGAAATTTCAATCGATGTCATCTTTCAGTTGTATAAACACGCCTACCAAATTTCATTTATCTAACACAAGTCTTTCTTGGTGTTGGAATTTTTTTTTCCTCCAGTGTATGTATAATGGGACTGCAAAGATATTATTCTAAAAAGCGATAACGAAAGTTTTCGATAGGGTTGAATATTGCAATTATTTCCACCATGTAAATGATCGCAATAATAATTGAAAATATGAAAAGTAGTAATTGAAAATCCATTCTTTATACTGCCGAAGATGTATCTAGATATTCAGCCTATGATTGCAATTTGCTCATAAACAAAAATGATGAAAAATGGGAAAATGCTTCTTATGACTTTGAAACCTTAATGACCTACAATATTGCCAAGTGACATTTCATCTGAAATTCTGTTTCAAAAGCTTAAAAATAACACATAGGAAAAGACTCAAGCTCTTATAGCATCTGTAAGAAGATAATTATTTTGTTAAAAACGAAACTTTATTTTTGCCATTTCTTGAGTTTTTACGGATGTGCACACAAAAACTAAAGTTCAAAAATATCTAAAAAAAGGGTTTTTTTAATAAGAACATAAGTATAATAGCGCCTGTAAATTTTAATAGAACAAATTGACATCAACTTTTGAGGTCTGTGTCTTTCTTTATTTGATTTCACGTTGAATGACGTACACATTTTTGATCTGCAATATCCCCTTGAAACTGGTGTGTCTCAAAAATAAAAATAACGTTTTTTAGTTGTGAAAATTGTGTTATTTACAATTATGTAAAGAAATTTGAAATTCAAGATGACCCTTTTGAGATATTGCCCTTTGAAATTGAGACGAAATTGAAAAAAAAAAAGACTGGAATTTCTACTCGCATAATTCAGAAATTATTTGAGCTATCAAGATGCCACTTGCACACCTTTCGGACGAACTATCAATCTACAAACTAGGAAAGAATTAGCTTCAGAAAGTCATTCTCTCAGCAGATAAAAACTCGTAACGTATGGTCAAAATTTGCCAAAATACGATTTTTTACCAACTTTGCGGCAAAATGCAAAAAATCCACAGTGCATGGAGCTTTTGTTACACAAGTAGGCTATTCTACCCTAAACAGTGATCAGAATCACCAAATTTGAGCCTGATAATCGTCTTAGGCAATCGTCTTAGCAATAAAGGCACAAACTTGACGGTTTGGTCAATATTTTCAAGACACGAAAAAGAGGCCTTTATAAAATAATTTTTATTGGCTGAACCATAAGGCTTATGAAGCTATAAGTTGGTATTGTTTCATGCAAGTCTTATATGTACAGCCAAATAAATTTTGTCGGGTACACTTGACATGGAATGACCCATTGGAATCTTAGTTTTAAAAATCTAAAATTTGATTGCCATTGCTAAATTAATAGGGCAAAAAGTTTAACTAATTCATACAGCATACCACAAGAGGTTAACTTTGGATGTCCCACACGTAACGTAAGCAAATAAATTAAATTTTAAATAGCAAACTTGTTTCAACATAAACAAAACTACGTTAGAAGTATCTTTGCATCAAATGTAAATTTATAAAAAATGTGTTTACTCCTATTAAATTATAAGGATGGATTGCAAAATGTTGCCGAAGTTATTGAGTTTGATTGTCCGCACGTGGCAGCGAATAGGCTATACCAGAAAGCAACTTAACTTGACACTAATCGTCACTACGCGCGGAGTCAATAAGAGCTCAGAAGCGGTTAAGGATATCCTCTAATTCGCCAAGTAGGCTGTGACGTTTTATATAGCTCATTTTTCATTGGCTGACGTCACCCTGACGTCATGACGCCAGTGTCAAGAAACCTTGCAGCGTAGTATAGTCCTATATGCAACACACTCTACTTCCTATGTGGGATACATTTTTATAAAAATAAAAATCCTTAGTATAGATGTTGCAGATTTTAAGTTTACCCTCATCTTTCTTCTAGAGTTTCAGCAGGCATTTTTTAAAAGTTTGTGCAGCATCTTTCGTAATTTTTGTACAGTACGACAAGCATGTAAATCAAACTTTCTCGCTTTAGGTTGATGTAGATAAGTAACACTCTGTTTTAATTATTTGTATTTATTCGTCGAATTAAATCGTTTATTTCCTAAACCGGTCAAATGCACTTTTTAAATTTTTCGTATAACTAAAAAAGAAAGAAAAAAAACTTCTCAAAGAGAGATTTTATCTCGAAAAAAGTTTAAGTTTTTTAAATTAACCTTAAACATTGTTTGTTTTTGCAATGCAACATGAAACATTTCAACTTTTTTCAAGCCAAAAATGTTTAATTGTGAAGTTTGTTTCAGTTTTTTTTTTTTTTTTTAATTTCAAAAAGTGCGCTTGACGGGTTTTGAAAATAAACCATACAATTACAGAGTGATTTTGTTGTTTAATATTTTCGATTCTGCATTTCTAAGAAAATAACAATGCAGTTTTTATAATATACAAATTTGCATCATTCTATTATAATTTTCAGCATTTATACAATTGCGATGAAGCTTATTTACCGGAATTTTATTCTAAATATATATCTTTACTAAATTTAAACTCAGGAAGCATCGGCATTTTAACTATCGTATTTTCTATATCGTATATGTATTCCCTTGTATAGTTCAAAGTTACTTTGAAGTGCTAACACGAGCATGAAAATGTTTTAGAACGAAATGCCATTAGAAGAATCTTTAAGTCCTTTGAGATCGAGGAAAGACTTTCCGAGTAAAATCGAATTTTTATAAGTCCGGGACTTTAAAAGTCACATAGCCGTCTAAGTCTACTAATCCTGCTCGCTCATCAAAGTTTTCGATGAGTAGTAAAATACATTTAACACGTGAATAATGCAGTTTTCAAAGATTTGCATGGGAAAATGGCTGTTATTTAAGTATTGCTAAGCAGTCAAATAAAAAAACTAATTTTTATGAAACTTACAAAGCACAATAATTAAAGTAATTATAATAGAACTTGGTTATCAGATTTTTTAAGCACAACTTATGTAGTAAGTCATGGTACTACGCCCCACCTAAGCTGAAATACTTATAAAATTGCTGTGTTAATTAAAAATAGAAAATAATGCCTAATACTTTTGTTTATGTAGGTCCTGATGCTAAGTTAAATCAATCATCAATAACAAATACAAGAAAAAAAATGATTTATTGCAAAAAAAAAACGAAATTGTCACTTTGAGGCAAATTATCCTGACAGCCAGGTAATACACCAAACTTTACCAGTACATAAGTTCCACTCAAAATAGTATTATGGAACATATTATGATGTGGAAAAGTGGTAGTAGCTAGCTAAACTAATGTAAAATACTATATGATTAACATAATAGGAATTGAAATTAACTTTAAATTGAAAAAATGCCATTTTAACTGATTGTGTCTTATACTCGTACTTATGGCTTTAACCTCTATTTAGTTTTTAAAACTTGCATCTCTGATTGTACATTGAAAACTTATGAAGCAACTATCCGAGCATAAGTCTAATACACCTTAGGAGATATCACCCCGTTGAATCATCTGTGGTGCAAAAAACCCGATAATCAGGTATAAGGCATATAACCTCTTCGTCAATGGTATTTTCCCCACGCCCTAGTGTTCAAACAGAAAGCCCATATGACCGCAATCAATGTTAAAGCCTTTCCTCTGATGCTCTCGTACTGATTAATTAGGCGAGTGCTGAGTCATGTGCTGCAAAACTGTCATGTAAAACTAAAAAAAAAAAGTGTCCCTTCAATATGAGGGAAAGAAACAAAAAAATTATTTTTGAACCAAAGTCCTCTAAAAACTGAAAAGGGAGACAGACTACTTCTTGAAAATCTTTACTAACATACCGTTTACGAGATTTTTTTTCTGCAAAACAATTAGAACAGTTCCCGAAAATGCTCATCATCTTTTCTTAGATATCAGAAAAAAAAATCAATGAGCACATGAATGAATAAAAATACATAAGGACTAGAGAAACTGAATAATATAAGTTAAGTAAAATTAAATTTATTCAAGAAGAAAAAAAAACATATAATGGCAATTGTGGAACTAAATGATATTAACAAGGCATAATAGCTGTAAATTAAATTCAATCCAATAAGCATTGTTAGCAATAAAATGCTACAGTTCTTAATGCTACATTGCCGCAGCAATAAACTAAAAAGAAAAATGCGATGCAGAAACTTTTGGATTTAATATAAAAGCGTATTCCGTAGAACATGGAAAAAGCATTATTTCTTTGAAAAGTACTCTTCCTCTCGTCGAAAGAGATATTCCATTTTCATGGACATATTTTTCCCGTTTTCTCGGAGACTTTTCACAATGCTATTTACAAAGAGGAAGGATACCATCATCGAGTAGGTTTTCCTAGCAAATACAATATTTATCAACGCTCTTCAATGTTATATCGATGATTGAAAATGTGCATTTAATGAATTTCATGTCTCGAAATGAATCAATCCCCAGGTAGCACAAATAACCTTTAAACATTTTATAAACGTTTTTAAGTGGTTGTTACGACGTTAATAACCATTTTACAACCTTTAAAAAACGAAGTGTGCTACTTGGGTCGGTTTTGAAACAAATATTTAGCCAAATCTTTAACAAATGTTTTTTTTTAATTGTTCCACTTGTTAAAAGCATCGAATATTTTGAAAAGTGTATTTTTCGTACAATTTGCAATCGCTGTTAAGAAAACTATTGCTTGAATTTTTTCTCATTCTTTCTCGCATTAAGCCCTATTACATTAATAAATCGAACTCTTCTCATATATAATTGGCTATTATTACATATGCAAATGTGTTTGCACTAAATTTTCACAGTTCTCTTTCGTCAAGTAGAAGTATCATTCCCAGTAGATCATCATCAAAGTATTAATAAATCACATTTTTTGAGAAATGGAGAAACTTAACCTATGTAGTGGTAAATATCGATTAAGACTTCATCAAATCTGTACCTCCGAACCAGACTAACGATGAAACATTGTGAATACATTACAGGAGTGCGTGAAAACGTTTGTCTTATGCATGCAAATGATTGAACTCGAGTAGTACCATGATTCAAATAAGAATAGGGCAGTTAAAAATAGAGAAATTCAAGATCAAACTTGCCCTATATGAGTGCATTGAATTTACTTTTAATCTTATCCACCCTGCTACTGTCTAACCTCGAAAGTCACACCTAGCATCATTCAACGGTTCTATTCCAAAAAGGGAAGATAGCTTGATTAAGAAAATGCACCATGGTAGCATTTCTGCTTAGTCTGATTTTATTTTATATTTTCTAGAAACAATAATCAAGGAGAATAAATTTAAAAAAAAAACAACAACAACGCGAACCGACACATTAAATAAACGAACCCAATGAAAAACGAAACAAAATCTGCTCTCATTCCGTTATCTCTCTTTTCACTATCACCCCAATTTCCTATTTTGACGAAATCACTAGAGACTTGAGGCATGCGCAAGTCCGTCGGAAGTCGCCGGAAAAAATATCAGACTGTACGAAGACTTACTTCAATCAAGCTTTGCTTTTAGAGTAAGGTTTATGCTTTAATTTCCACAAATCTGTACCTCAGAACCAGACTAACGAAAGTCCATTTTCGTCATTTTTCAGTAAAGGGGAAAAACGATGTATTCGACAATCGTTTTTCCCCTCTACCGAAAAATGACGAAAATGGACTTACGTTAGTCTGGTTCTGAGGTACAGAAATGCATAAACAAAAGAAAAATTGCTTAAAATTTACATTCTGGAAAATTGACTTCCATAAATGTCATGTCTTTCAGTACTGCAATCTTAAGTGGATTCCTCTATCTCTTAGAATCTCAAAACATGCAATTGAGCATTAATTACTTCTGAAAGTGCGACGCTTTAATCAGCCATTTTCGCCAGCAACAGCGTTCCCAAAGCCTCTGCTTTCGCAAACAGGCATCGAATGACCAAATAGTTCCACTTACGCTGATGACCATTAACAATCGCTGGCGTCTAAACTATCTGCCTACGCCTCTAGGATATTACATAGTGATTGGATTCCAGACGTTTGATTTGGAATCAATGATACGGGATCAGAATAATAAATAACGATTTCAGTCATCGGAAATAAATAAAAGTGGAGATAAATAATAAAACCGTCAGATCCAGTAGGGTCATATTGGATTTATTTCGTTGCAGTGCTGTTCACGTAGGTCATGATGCTCCTTTATTTTGTAACGATGGTTAATGTTCGGTAAATCGTCCTGAAATGCCGATTTTTATGATTTTTACAAAATGAATCAATTAACAAAATTTTTGTAGATCACATTGACTTTTTACTTTTCTGACTAGTGATATGCATTAAAAGTGATGAATTTAATGTTGGAAAATGTTAGTTAATACAGACTGATATTTGAAATAAAAATGTAGAATGAAACCTTTTATCTATGAAATTATGAAATAAAAAAGGAAAAAATTATAATCAAACTCTAGAACTTATGAAGTTTATCTTATATTTTCTCAGTTAAAAGAGTGAGCAATATCTTAATTTAAGGCTTGTTCCAATGAGTCAATGCAATGTGAGGCATTATGTTGATTTCAATATAAGACGGGGTAAAAGCTACTACAATGTGTGAATCGCAAACTCGTTAAAACTAAAGAAAAAAATGCTAAAAAGCATGCCGAGGGTTGATAAGAACAAATATGGGACAACAAAACACAAAAATGAATAAATCATGTAAAAGAGCTTACTTGAGAAACTAACGTATATTACCATATTTCATTCTTTCTCTTTCTATCTCTTTTCTTTATCTAGAGCAGTGCTCTTGTTATTCTCAACATAACAGTTTTAACTCAGTAGGAACAAAAATTCCAATATAATCACTAAAAAACTTTTTCAGAGTATGGTTTTGTACATGATTCACGTGCTGCATTTCTTGAGCCAAATACACACACACACACACACACACCTCTTGGAATGAAAACTATTTCAGCATCTGGCCATTTCAGCTTCTGGAGCTGTTAGACTTCAACTCTACTTCACTGCCCGATTGCGCAGAGCTAAAACCATTGACATTCACCGTTATGTGTTCAAACGCTGCGTAATAACAAAGCAAACGCGCGTTCAAGAAATACCAAGCAAACAACGTAAAGCAAATTAGCGAGCAATATTCCAAATCATTTCTTTAAAGTTACATTTCAATTAACATTGCATGTGAAAACTTTCGTAAGTTACGTTGAGCAAATTTCCTTATGCTCAATATCCACAGTAAATTGAGCTTGGTTTTTGACTAACTCACGTTGGCCTCTTACTATTAATAATTGTAATACAGCTCAATAGTAATGCAAATGTCTCATGTAAACAGGCCTGTATCATGTAAACAGGCGTGTATACGATTGATAAACTAATCGGCTGTCTTCCCTAAAATTGTCATGTTTTACTATATATTTTTATTTATTTATACGTAAAATAGAAAACTAAAGAAATATATATAACTAATTTTGAACAAATAGTCATCTTATGTCAATTGGATCTAACTCGTATTCCAAAAAGATTTCTAGTTTTAAAATTTCATCGTTAAAGAACCACGATTTGTAATCGAATCAACAATTCGGCATTATTGGATTAAAAACAACATAAATATGAATTTCGCTCTTCAAGTCAACAAATACACACATACAGAGACATTGTGTATATTTATCTTCAAGGGAATTTCGCTTCGATTATCTTTTAAGACTGACGTTCACAAGTTCTATTTTCAAATTAAGTGCAGTGGCACATTTAGAATGTTTAATCTTTTCAATTACTGCCGTCCATCGTTTACCTAAATCAATATGGTTTCCTCCCTTTAGATCTTATTCAGTTAATTGTCTGCCTTAGAGATAGGACATCAAAGCTCTCAGTTGAAATTCTCGAGAGATGGTGAGCATCTAATCCAATTAGAAACATCAGCACAGTGTATCAAGCAGATATTCAACGGATCTATACTTCGTGGAAGTTTGCAATCCTAATTTGCGAGTTTCTTTAAATTCTACTTAAAAATGCAAACAATGTTGAGCGTTTTGATTATATTTATTGTTGTCACTAATTTGCTTCTTGATATAATTTACAGACATGCAAGAATTGATGTACTTAATTGTGACATTACACAATTAGTAATTAATCCAGTTTATTTTTTGACGAATTCGCTCTTTGCATGAATAGCCAAGGTAAGTGAAAAGATTAATGCTTTTCCCGCATTGTTATAAGCTTGATATCTTTTCACAACACTAAAAAGCACTTTTTTGCAAAAACAGCGAATATTTTAATTTTTCTTTTTTTCTTTTTAACAATATGACGACTATAGACGCCAAAATGCACTGAGAAAACTAGATATAAATTCACAGTAAGAACTAAAAAAAGAAATAATGAAATAAATATAAAAATAGTAAAAAAAAAAAAACAAGATGAAATGTAATAAACTAGTTTTAAAAAGATGTGTACCAAACAGACTTATGGTATTAACACGGAGAATGTTGATTGGCACAAATCGACAGATCTGGTGAGGAATGATGTGCAGTATGAAAATGAGTTCGTACAGAAAAAAAGAAAGAAAAACACTCAAACATGTACTTTGAAAGACAAAAATTAATTATAAGAAGTAAATCATAAGAATACTTATGGATAGAGAGAAAAACACGAATAGATATACAATACGGTTAGTGTGCCAAATAAACTAACCTAAGGAACAGCGACAATTATGTCGTTCATTTATGATTCAATTAGCTCCAATGATCATACATTCATTAACTGACACGCACAAAATGAGAAAAAAATCCTTCCATGTAAAAATTTAAGTTTTAATCTATTTTTTCAGTAGTTAAAAAAAATGGACTGATTAAGAATATAAGTACCAAAAAGAGCGAACTTAGAAAAAAGGTTAAAAACGACTGTCAAACTATAAAACAAATTTGAAAAATAACTTATTGTCATAAAAAAGTAATTTAACAACATTCGATAAGCAATTCATTCAAACACATTATCAAAAAGTCATTCCTTCTAATGGAATGGGGAAAAATCAGTCCTCACATTCAGAGCACTAGTAAGTCAATATTTTCCGTGTTTTGGTCCCTAATGTGCAAATTTTGTACACATACCTGTACGTGCGGCATAGTATGCAAACACTTTTGTGAGCAGAAAATTCAGAAGCACGACCATCAAGCTCAAGTTCCAAATCACTAAAACATTGGCAAGACTGAGAACTGAACATTTTAAGGGAATGAAGATAGGAACTGACAGAAGAAGGACCCATACTGCATGCAGGAGTTACTTCGAGACGGAACTCAGTACAGACTACATTTTCGCATGCCCTGTCATTTTGACTGCTATGCAGCAAATAACAGACTCCCCCAAAGAAGACATGTATTCTTACCGTCGCCTCCAGATTGCTGAGGTAGTAATCTATACTCATGGCACCAAATCACCAAAACATTGGCAAGAAGAAGAACTGGACATTTTAAGGAAATGAAGATAGGAACTGACAGAAGAAGAACCCACACTGCATGCAGGAGTTACTTCGAGACGGAACTCAGAACAGACCACATTTTCTCATGCCCTGCCATTTTGACTGCTCTGCAACAAATAACAGACTCCTCCAAAAAAGACATGTATTCAGACCGTCGCCTCCAGATTGCTGAGGCAGTAATCTATACTCATGGCACCAAATCACCAAAACATTGGCAAGACTGAGACTGTACATTTTAAGGGAATAAGGATTGGAACTGACAGAACAAGAACCCACACTGCATGCAGGAGTTACTTCGAGACGGAACTCAGAACAGACCACATTTTCTCATGCCCTGCCATTTTGACTGCTCTGCAACAAATAACAGACTCCTCCAAAAAAGACATGTATTCTGACCGTCGCCTCCAGATTGCTGAGGCAGTAATCTATACTCATGGCACCAAATCACCAAAACATTGGCAAGAAGAAGAACTGGACATTTTAAGGAAATGAAGATAGGAACTGACAGAAGAAGAACCCACACTGCATGCAGGGGTTACTTCGAGACGGAACTCAGTACAGACCACATTTTCTCATGCCCTGCCATTTTGACTGCTCTGCAGCAAATAACAGACTTCTCCAAAGAAGACATGTATTCTGACCGTCGCCTCCAGATTGCTGAAGCAGTAATCTGCACTCATGGCACAATTTAAAACAAGTCCATGGACACAACAAGCAACCAACCAGCCATCATATTCTGCGTCCGATAATCCGGTGTCTTAATAAGGAAACAGGTGTCCTTATAATGCCAATCATGGCCTCATTAGACTAGTCTACTTTTCTAGGGTAATCAAAAAACAGGAAAAAATGACTGCACGCAACAACGTTTTTCTTTTTGAGTTCATCAATTACGTGAGAAACTCTTTCTAGAATAATTAAAAACTTTTGGTGTACAAATGAACTACAATGAACACTAAAAAAGCAAAATTCACTGTAAATTGAAGCCAGGCAATTATGACAAGACTCTCTATTGACGGATGCTTCACTTTTGCATGTGTTGATAAAAAACTGCATGTTAATGAACCCTTATCATCAGCTTTCTGATTGCAATAAAGTCACGATCTTGCGATTTTTTGCTATCCCACACAGAAAAAGAGAGGGTTTGCCCTAGACAGTGTAATGAGACCAAATAAAGTAGCATATGTTAAGAGTTTAGTGAGTATTTTGATTCGATTATCAATCGTGTAACACATACACACACTAGAAATGATAGATAACGTATTTCATGATTGCTAGAAACATTGAAAACTGAATTTTCATCAAAAAGTAAGTTAATTATCAATACAAAAAATAACGATGTTTCATATTTTGTGCTCTTTTATAAACTACTTAGAGACAACTCATACAAAACTCTTAAAATACGCATTCTAAAAGAAAATGTTCGGTATAAAAAAAACTTTCCACGACATTTAATGTCCTTGACATAAACGCAAATCTTTAACGACGCAACATAAACTAACGAAACACCCAATACTTTATTTTCTCCCATCATCAGTCCTATTGGGTCACAGCATTCGTTAATGGCTAGATTCTATTATAACAGCTTTTTTTTTTGCCAAAAGTCACGAAATATTATCATTAAGAGGCTATTACAACCGTTAATTCTTGAGTAAGCAATTTGAACTAACATGAAGTGATCGCGTTATTACATTACGTCAAGTTATTTTTAACGTTATGTATGCTAGGAGATGTGTTGGGAGTGGTGAAGGATTACGTCTCACATTTGAGTACAACCATCCCATATTTCATTTTTCTTCCTTCCACCCACCTCATATTGAACGCAAGGGTGTGACCATTTCTCGCAAAATTCACATTTTAACTTCTTGACTCGGGAACGATGAACTTCGTTCCTTTCATAAATAGCAATAAATTCGCGGGTGGAATGAAAATACTTCCGGAAAAGTTTCAGGATTAAGGAGTGTTTATATTTCCCTTCCAAGCGATTTCTCCAAAAATCAGTCATGCATTCATAATTGAATAGCGTCACTCCAGGCACACCTTTGCTCCAAAATTTCCCGTCAGCCGGGAGCTTATCTGTCTGTTTGGGTAAGCTTTGGGATGTTGTTTGAGGGATTAGGCGATGAGTCAAATACATTGTTAGTCACGTGGGAAATATAGTTCCTCCTCTTTGCCTCCCGAAAGGGTGTTGTGTGTTTTGATTCTGTATTAAGTGCTTAGTCGCGCAGGATTAATCCTTGCATTGTGAAAATTGTTATTTGCTCGGATGGTGTTATTTTTTCACTTCAACAAAAATATTCATTCGAAAATATAAGACTAACGGAAGTCTTTATTGAATATGACTTGAAGCTAATAGTGTGCTTAACGAATTGTTGTATAGCCAAAGCAATAAAATAAATCTGCAAAGTTGAATCATGATCATTGAAGAGCAAAACATAGATTCTGAATTCTTATAAACAAAACTTTGCGACACAGCGTTAGGGAATGTGGGAAACGCAATAGACATTAAAAGAGAAAACACAAGCTATAAACGAAAATGAAATCACAGCTTTTAGTTTTAGGTTTTTGATGAAGAATTACCAGTCCTTCACTCACAGCACTAGCAAAAGTTAATCTGTTCGTGAATTTAAAAAAATAGAGGACTCTCGCAGAAACTTTTGACCGAAGTTTATATGTAACTTAGATCAAAATGTAGACAATAGGTCCTAAGAACTTTATTTTTCCAAAATACATCCCATACAGAACAATTCCTATACATGAAACTATAAACAACTGATTATACTTGATGGAAAATAAGTAATGAGAAATAAATTAGAGCGATAGAAATATTTGTTTAGCATATCAGATAGTTCAAGACAATATTTTTTAAGAGAGGTAACTTTGTTTTAAAAATTCACTAAAATAGAACATAAAATATCAAATTTATTCAAAAGCAGATTAGAACAAACCAGAACTTACATACGCCGTAACCATCATAGCACTGAATGTAATGCAAAGTAAGTTATGAAAAATGTACAGTGATTAGTACTCTTTTCCATTTTGTGTGCCTCTCACTACATAAAAGGAAAATCAAACAGAACAAATATTATTCGCTATTATTATTTTCCTTTCATTCGTTTTCATCTCCAGATTCGAAAAGTACTAGCATGCAGCAAATTCATGCCTGCAACAAAATTGTCGAATTAGTAAGAATCCTATCGTAAGAATACGTTGAATCATCCCCGGATGTCAATAGAACGGGTGATAAATTACGATACAAAGCACTATCAATATGATTTCCATCAATAACCGAGCTTCTTTCTGCCAATATAAAGAAGAAAAATTAGTAATTCGCCTTGATTTTGATAGATGGAGCCACTTCTGTTCAGGGATCTCGATCCATCAAAAGAAAAAAAAAATGTCTGCATTTTCGGGAAATATACTAATTAACTTGAAAGCTGTTCAAATCAGACGGGAAACTTTTTTTTTTTTTGATATTAAATGTTACTCTTTTCCTCCTCAATTTTTCTTTCTCTATAAATTAAAGAAAGTCGAGTCTTTTATATTTTTATTTATTTAAATATATTTTATACAGATATTAAAAGTTTCTAAAATCTAAATACTTTTAAGGGATTCTCTCCTGTAACACAAATATTCATGAAACAAAAAAAGTATTGTAAAGTATTTATTTTGTGAATGGGACATGCAAAAACTTTTAAATTTTGTACTTCGTTTTATTCGTTTATTTTATAAGTATTACTACTATTAGTGTTACTTATTAGTGTTAACTGCAAGAGATTATGTTCACATTGCGTTGGTATAGTTTTATAGTCTCTACTAGCGGTACCCGCACGGCTTTGCCCGTGGTATAAACTTAAAAATTCATTTGTAAAAAATTGATATAGCAAAAAAAACTATGTTTAATTATAATTCAACTATAATTCTTTCAAAGAATGATATAAAAATTTGGCATGGACCCCACACTACTTCCTTTTACGTGTAAATTTCTTAGTAGATGCCTTAAATGCTAAAATAGTGCTTGGAGTGAGCAAGATAACAATTCAAACATTTACATCCCTATTTGCCACAAAACAATGCCAAAAAAAAAGGTTTTACAATGATTAATCTCCTAAATATCGCCGATTTTAACATCATTCAGTGGATTTTTCGCAAAATATCGCCAATAGCGCCAAATTGAACCAAAATAAAAAAATAAATTTTTCGCCACATTTGCCGCCAACTTGGCGATATGTCGCAAATTGGCGTCAAACACTTGGCGACTAAAAGCTTGGCTATATTTTGCCAAGTGGTCGCGAAAATTCATATCACTTTTGTCTGCATTGAAATTAACACTGATTTACCCCATAAAAGGGTAAAACCCCCTTGGGGGAATTCGAATGCAACCCCAAGGGGAGGTGCAGAAAAATAAGCCAAAAGAGAAAATAAGAACAATTTTGCTGCTCACAGAAATCTTACCAAAGTTTAAAAGAAGAAGAAAGTTTTCTTTCCTAACTTCAAAAACAAAATAATAGAAATTTCGTGCATTATTTTTCACCATGATAATAAAAACAAAAAACATCGACAAACATCAACCAGCAAATGATAAATTAAAAGCCAAACTCATTCACTCAAGCCATTTACTGCAATTTATATTGAAATAAAAAAAAGGAAATAAAATATGTTTTGCCAGACGATAAATTTAGAATAGTTTACTATCATGTTGTTTCTTTTTTGACCTCATTTGGTTAAACAATGTTTCCCTCTTCTACACAACTCGTCAGATCGCCAAAATATCTCTAAACTCACGAAAATGGTACGCGTCAGTTTCTTCCTTCTCTACCTTTTTTAAAGAAAGGACTCGATTTCTCATTTGATTGACAGGTGCCATCTTATCACGATTTTATTATATTTCATTTGACTAATTTTAATAAGGCTTGGAGTTTGGATTGCTACAAAAACAAATACATTTTTAAAATTATTAATGGAAAAAGAACGAAACAAATAAACGAAATAAAAACGTAACCATGGTAACAACATTAAAAGTTGATTTCCGTTGATAAAATAATTCATTTCATTAACCATTTTAGAATCGTTTGGCTTGCTTTACTGAAGATAAGCCTTGAATTCCGGGATTCTAAAAACAATTGTTACAGCTCTCCTGATGATCGTAGAAACTTCGAAAAAACTTCATTTTGTGCAGAAAATTTCAAGCTTTCGAATGACATAAGACTTGAAAATGTGTATGAAATATTTCTTCCCTATTTTATCGAATTTCCGCTAAGAATTCGAATAGAAAAAGAACGAAATGGAATTTTCGAAAAAACGCTTCGAGGTGCAAAATTACATGCTACAAACTAATTTTGTGCCAAGTGGCATGAAAATCGACCGAACGGTTTTGGCGCTACGCGCGTAATAGACAGAAAGAAAGACAGACCCACCTTCAGCTTTATTATTAGTAGAGAAGATTCACAAGGAGATGCAAAATTAGTTCACAAAATAGGTCAGTTCCAATGGTGCTGTCTTCAATGATCAAAAGTTTTTCTACGAATATTTTATTTATCACTAGCCGGGTACCCGGCCCTGCCCGGGTTTCTGCCGGGTAATGTGTTTCAGTGAAACTCATTCATAATTTTTTCAGCATTAAAATTCACATCCATATGCATAAATGGCTACTTCTGTAAACAATGGCTATTTCATCTGTTTGGATAAACTCAAACAAACTGTATTACACACCCTAAATACAAATGCAAGCTACAAATAATGTTTGGGTAAATAGGAAATGTTATAAGATTGGTGTATTAAAATAAATATACATTTACAGTATCAATCGCTCTGGAGTCAACCATTTCCAAATATTGCACGTTAAATAAGTCCCATTATTAGTTTCTATCCTTGTAATAACTTGGTGAAAACATCGTGTGCACCTAATTTAGAAAATTTTTTACTATAAACACTTTCTATTTTCTAACTGTTGCCAAAATTCTCTTTTTATTAAGCCCCATTAGCGATTATTGGCACAGATGAATATAAAAATCCTAAGAAAGCAATAAATTTCATACTTACTCCTGAGAAGCCCTGGTTCAAAATTTTCATCATGATTACTATTAATATTGTTGTTGCGAGGTAACCAAATTTTGCAACAATGAGTTGAAAATTTAATCATTTAATGGAGAAATTACATGAAATTTACTATTTTACATAATAACTTTCTTAAACTAAGCTTTTTAGAAATAAATTATAGCTTATCCTGCTCCCTGTTACTGTAGCTATCTATGGTGAAAAAATGGTTAAAATCGGTCCAGTAGTTTGGAAGATTACCCCGGACATACATACAAAAAGTAGTCATTTATGTATATAGATTAGACATCCATACAATATGAATCAGAAAAATGTAATTTTGCTATGTATTCATTTCATTCTTAATAATCAGTCAAAAAGAAAACATGTTTTACGTATTTCTTTTTGTTGAGGTTACTTTTCGAAAATGTGCTGCATTCAGAGTCGTTGATAGCCATGGCGAGATCCTTGTCAGTTTGGTCTCCGGCTATCTTTTAAAATTCAAACAACTCTGAAAATAAGTCGGCCCTCCAAAGAGCTGAGACACTATAGTTTTCGACAAGGTTGACATGGCCTCTCGTCGGCCCTGACTTAAAAAGTGGATAAATTATGGAGCTCTAAGCAGTGAATAAACGCTTTCAATTTACATTCTTTGTATTCCACCACAGGCAGAACTAAATTAGCACAGTTAACCTAGATTAACAAAGTTGACGAGCACGAAGGAGGTAATGGTCAATTATATCCACCTCCTATTAATAAAAAAGAAATTACGATAAACTGAAAGCATTTTTCAAAATTTATAAGCTTCCTACTTTTAATATGTGTAGCATTCAATCTCCCCCCCCCCCTTTTTTTTAAAAATCTTTTTCGTTTTTTAATGTATATGTGCCTGTTTTGAGCATAACTTTTATATTCATTTAATTGTTACCCATTTCAACAGAAATATTAGCTGAATATAAAAACTAAACGCAAATGAAGCACCAAGAAGCAACTGAGTTTAAGTGCCAAAACTAAAAATTTTAAAATAAGCAATAGAAATAGTAGGTGAAACTCCCATTGTTTTCAAGAAGGATATTGTAAGAGTTAATAGTATAAGTCCTGCTTTTTAGCATAATTCAGAAAAAACGCTTGAGTGAAAACTTACCCAGGGTTTGAACTCAATTCACATCTTCTCGAAACTCAAAATTTTCGCTTACAAACCTTTGCTTTTTATTGCCTTAAATGCCTTGCGATTTCAGAGTAACATTACCATTGTTCACCTATTTCAGGAAAAAAAATGTGCTTTGACTTTCAAGCATTGAAATGTCGCAGTGAAAAAAGACTTTCGCTTACAAACCTTCGCTTTTCAGTGCCTTAAATGCCTTGCAATTTCAGAGTAACATTACCATTGTTCACCTATTTCAGGAAAAAAAATGTGCTTTGACTTTCAAGCATTGAAATGTCGCAGTGAAAAAAGACTTTCGCTTACAAACCTTCGCTTTTCAGTGCCTTAAATGCCTTGCAATTTCAGAGTAACATTACCATTGTTCACCTATTTCAGGAAAAAAAATGTGCTTTGACTTTCAAGCATTGAAATGTCGCAGTGAAAAAAGACTTTCGCTTACAAACCTTCGCTTTTCAGTGCCTTAAATGCCTTGCAATTTCAGAGTAACATTACCATTGTTCACCTATTTCAGGAAAAAAAATGTGCTTTGACTTTCAAGCATTGAAATGTCGCAGTGAAAAAAGACTTTCGCTTACAAACCTTCGCTTTTCAGTGCCTTAAATGCCTTGCAATTTCAGAGTACCATTACCATTTTTCACCTATTTCAGGAAAAAAATGTGCTTTGACTTTCAAGCATTGAAATGTCGCAGTGAAAAAAGACTCTTTAATGTTTGTTTGAAAAGATGTGGAGACATCGTCCTAAATTTTGCACGGGAACAAAAATTTTAAATTTTCTAGTATTAACTATCTCAAATTATTAGGCAATATTAATAGCAAATTGAGATTTTGAACGGGACATGTTACTTTTTATTCCTGCTCTATTAGCATTCTGATGAGGTTAGAAACCTAAACTATTACAATTTTCTTCTTTTAAGCATAAAAAAATCCCATGAGACAGTTTTATTAAAAACTCAATTTATGTGCTTATAGTCCGAATATAAACGTGCAATTGCGAAGTTTTTGTTTGAAAATATTTTATGTGCTACCATATAGTATTTATTAGTTATGCATACACCTAATTAGTGAAATACAACAGATAATAATCCACCAATTATGAATAGCCTTAACACATTACGCTGAAACTTTTGTTTAAAACGCACAGTAAACTTGATGTATGATTGGCTAAGGATTTTCCTGAGAAGTATTCATTTGTCTACTATGGCATTCGTTTGTTGAAAGAGTGACAGCTCCTAATTAAGTTAATTAGCTATGTTCTCCTAATTTATAACGTAATTATTTTCTGTGTAATAAGGAGCAAGCATTATTTTAGTTCTATTAAAGACAAATGTTTCTTAACAACACACGTGAAAAAAACTAGCAAAATTTAAATACCATTCTTATACCATTGAAGCTGAGCAAACAGTAATATGAATTGCAAATACTTGTTTTAAGGTTACAACGAAAACTTTTTTATATTGCAAAAAAGCAAAGAGATTAGGGGAGAATAGACATCTGACAAAAACTGCGAATGTCCATTGTAAATAATCAAATAATGGGTATTGCATTTATTAAAACATTTTCTGTCTAAAAACTGAATGTGGTACATCAAATATATTGCCGTTAATGAACTTAATAAACACTGTACAATGTAGTTTGAAGACATTCAAAAAAATTCTCAAATTATGCTTTCCTTTTTTTCGTGAACTTTAGATTTTTGTATTTTTTAAAGATTTCTTATCTATTGAATAAATCTAGTTTTACCAATTGATAGTTGCTGGATTAATCAAATGCAGGCTTTAAAAAATCTCAGAATTCTTTGTAAATAACTCAAATAGAAAATTCCCCAAGTAGAAATTACAGAATCGCGTTTCCAATAGCTGTTTTCGCACAATGGTATGATGAACATTACCTAAACTAGTTATTGTGTTTGGTTATAGAAATACAACATTACATAATTAACTGCATAAACGCTTTAATGAGTACACTGTATGCAATTCCGTGAAATGTATTCGTTTATTTGTCATTCTTATAGTAAAACTGCTAAGCTTGCTTGCGCTGAGGGATGCTGAGTTAATGAAATTTATTTGCAAAATATCACGCACAAAATATAGTTCAAGTGTAAAATGTGGCTGCAAATGCATTATTTTCGAACAAAGCATCTCCCAATGCCCCAAAAATTGTACTTAATAGTTTTCTGATTAATAGAAAAGCTACTCTAATAAAGGATTTAGTACATTTTTAGGTCTTTCTTCTCCGCTATGCACCATTTTTTTTCTTCAACAAACAGTTTGTGAAGTAAAACTTCTAATGTTCAAACGTAATTACAGCAAAAATGTACTATGCTTGTATTTAAAAATATTGAGAATAGGAATTAAGACTCATTTCTTCATTTACTTATATATGAGCGATTCCATACCAAATCACCGAAAAAAAAAAGAAGTTGGTCGCACGACCGACTCAGATTTTTTTTTAATTTGGTACACAGATTGATGGTATAGAGGTATGAAAAAGCCCAAAAGGAAAGTTACCTGCTCCACTTATTTTCTGAGATACATGCTCTCAAAGTTTGTCAGCCACGTCAAAATACTAAAAAAGTGATGTTATTTAATCATTTTTTATAAAAAATCGTACTCATGCAAAATAAAAGTGTTAGATATCTATGGAAACTAGTTACTCCAGGCATTCTGAAAAAAAATACTAGAACGTTCATAATGAAAATTGCCAAGGTACAGGGCTCTTTGAAGTTGTCACCACAAAAACTTGATTTTGCAGATTTTGCTAAAATTCAGGCATTTATTACAAAAAAAGGCAAACAAAACCAAAGGTTTTCTCACTTTCTGGTAGTGTACAGATCCTCCCTGTAAATTGCTACGCAATAAATTTTTTGGGTTTCTCACTCCTTCTTGGAAATATTTTAGCTTAAAGATAAGCCGTAAGGCAAAAAATGCGTTTTTGGCCATCTTGGCAGCCATTTTTCTCATAAAGGGGGAGCAGTAGAAACTTTAATTTTTTTTTTAAACAAGCCACTGATATGTTAGCTATTCACAGGAAAAGAGTTTACTTTTGGTTATTTCTTCCATTAAGAGATATCCTGCTGACAGTATATGCATGTTTTTCGCGACGACCATATGCTTTTGTTCCCCCTCTCATGGATTTAAAATTAATTAAACCAAAAAATAATGATATATTTATTATTAGCTGTATTATCTACCCAATATGTCATGAAATTTAATTTATTAAATCATTGAACAATAAATTAGATAATTGATGAAAAAAAGAAAAAGTATTTCTCTGATGCCTGAGCATTATGCATTCATAATTATAAAGCACTAAATACTTTCTTGAGAAATTAATTAACATAAATGAGCTCTAAATATTTATATTATAAGCAATACCCAATCTTGTGATTGGGATACTCCTGTTTTTAATTGAAGAATTTCTTGAATATCACATGAATATCAGGAAAATAAATGAGGTCTTTTCGTTTGATGTAGGATATTTTATGACAAATTTCATTTGATGGGCTACTAACTGAGCATGGTGATAAAGAGCTATTAATTTCAGCATCGAATTCCATTTTACCTTATTAACAGTTAAATATTTACAAAATAATTAAATAAATAATTTAATATAAAGCCATGCTTGAAGAATTAAAATTAGTGCAACAATTTATTCCCATACTGATCTCTTTACAAAATTGACATGCGTTGAGCACTGATAAGAACTGACAAGAAAAAGTTTACTCACTAAAATATTAGTTCACAGATACTATAAAGCATACATTCTATTTTCCACAAAATAATACTGCAACAAAGAACAAGGGTATCCTCCTGTTTATAGCCATCAATCAGGAACATTCAATCACAAGATTGGGTATTGCCTATGAGATAAATATTCGAAGCGCCTTTATTTTAATTGATTTTTCAAGAAATTCTTTAGTACCTACCCCTTTATACCCTTGTTCTTTGTTGCAGTATTATTTTGTAGAAAATAGAATGTACGCTTTATAGTATCTGTGAACTAGTATTTTAGTGAGTAAACTTATTCTTGTCAGTTCTTATCAGTGCTCAACACATGTCAGTTTTGTAAAGATCAGTATGGGAATAAATTAGTTGCACTAATTTTAATTCTTCAAGCATGGCTTTATATTAAATTATTTATTTAATTATTTTGTAAATATTTAACTGTTAATAAGGTAAAATGGAATTCGATGCTGAAATTAATAGCTCTTTATCACCATGCTCAGTTAGTAGCCCATCAAATGAAATTTGTCATAAAGTATCCTACATCAAACGAAAAGACCTCATTTATTTTCCTGATATTCATGTGATATTCAAGAAATTCTTCAATTAAAAACAGGAGTATCCCAATCACAAGATTGGGTATTGCTTATAATATAAATATTTAGAGCTCATTTATGTTAATTAATTTCTCAAGAAAGTATTTAGTGCTTTATAATTATGAATGCATAATGCTCAGGCATCAGAGAAATACTTTTTCTTGTTTTCATCAATTATCTAATTTATTGTTCAATGATTTAATAAATTAAATTTCATGACATATTGAGTAGATAATACAGCTAATAATAAATATATAATTATTTTTTGGTTTAATTAATTTTAAGTCCATGAGAGGGGGAACAAAAGGATATGGTCGTCGCGAAAAACATGCATATACTGTCAGCAGGATATCTCTTAATGGGAGAAATAACCAAAAGTAAACTCTTTTCCTGTGAATAGCTAACATATCAGTGGCTTGTTTAAAAAAAAAATTAAAGTTTCTATTGCTCCCCCTTTATGAGAAAAATGGCTGCCAAGATGGCCAAAAACGCATTTTTTGCCTTATGGCTTATTTTTAAGCTAAAATATTTCCAAGAAGGAGTGAGAAACCCAAAAAATTTATTGCGTAGCAATTTACAGGGAGGACCTGTACACTACCAGAAAGTGAGAAAACCTTTGGTTTTGTTTGCCTTTTTTTGTAATAAATGCCTGAATTTTAGCAAAATCTGCAAAATCAAGTTTTTGTGGTGACAACTTCAAAGAGCCCTGTACCTTGGCAGTTTTCATTATGAACGTTCTAGTATTTTTTTTCAGAATGCCTGGAGTAACTAGTTTCCATAGATATCTAACACTTTTATTTTGCATGAGTACGATTTTTTATAAAAAATGATTAAATAACATCACTTTTTTAGTATTTTGACGTGGCGGACAAACTTTGAGGACATGTATCTCAGAAAATAAGTGGAGCAGGTAACTTTCCTTTTGGGCTTTTTCATACCTCTATACCATCAATCTGTGTACCAAATTAAAAAAAAATCCGAGTCGGTCGTGCGACCCCCATTCGGTGATTTGGTATGGAATCGCTCATATATATTTTTTAATTAAACAGAATGCATATTTCGTTATATAACATTTTCATTATATAACAATATATTTTACTTTGTACGATAAAATTTAGACAATTTTTCAGGAAGGAAGTTTTGCATAGTTTTAAAGAGAGAAAAAAGCATATATTGTTAATCTCGAATTACAAGAAATTATTTTATTTCTGATCAGGAAGTTAATGCTATTACATTATAGTTAGGAAGATTAATTTTCCAATTATTTTTTTTTCTGTCATTGTTTTTTTATTTAGCTTTATTTTGGTTTATTTATTCAATTACTTATTACAGTTATTTTATTGTTACTTTTTTCTTCAAAAACTATGGTTACGTTATAAAGTAATAAAACCACCTTTGCATTAAAAAACAAGCCTAGAAAAATTAAGACACGTAAAAAAAAGAAAGAAAAACAAGCGTAAGTTAATATTTGTTACTTGTGTGACAGCACTCTCAACTTCAATGAAAAGACACCTTCCTCCAGTTCTGATCTGTATTCCAGACCGAGGACCCTAAAGCATTGGCGAAACTACAGCCTCTAGAGGTGTTAACAGTGTTGTCGGTACACACGCATAAAAAGTACCGCACCTGATTTGACCGATTAAGTATACCAGGTTTGTTTTATTTTTTGCTGTCAACACTAAAACTTGACATTTGTACGACAAAGTCCTGCCGTATTTTCATACATGCATTCGCAAGCCACGGGGAGGACAGCAGTTGTCAGTTCGTTACCATTTGACTTTGCAAAGGCCAGTGAACACTTTAGTTCTCTGATCAGGAGTTCTGGGAACCTTAAAGGAACACTTTCGAAAAGGCTTCTAAATAACTCAAAAATTTTTATTTTAATTGCAATCTCTAAGGTAAAAGATACTTATCTGCTTCGGCACAGTTGTTGTATCCACATTTAAGAAGTTTTTTGTTAAATGATTTCTGTACCTCAGAACCAGACTAACGTAAGTTCATTTTCGCAACTTTTCAGGAGAGGCCGAAAACTATTGTCAAAGGCATGCAAAGAATGAGACTCGCGCTCTTTAAATGCGGCTAAATGATTATGAAGTGATTTCTTTAATCGAAATAATATTCTCATGGGTCGATGCGGAATAAGATTTTACATACAATGCAGCAATGAAGAAAAAATTGCCAGTTATGGACTTACGTCATTCTGGTTCCGAAGTACAGACTTAATACTAGGGATGCACCGATAAGCAAATTGGCCGATTACCGATTACCGATTAATCGGCTGGGCCGATTAATGATTAGGATGATTGTTTTTTAAACTAACAATTTCACCATCACTGTTTTTTCTCTCTTTTCAATTACGAGTTTAAAAATGTAAGTAATTTATTTCTGAGAGAAGATATTTTTTTTCCATTTTCCTAATTTTCACAAAATAATTTCAATATTTTATCTAATTTTTTAGAACCAATTTTCATATTATTGTCAATAATGTTACATTAACTCATTGTTAATTATTTTAATTGGACATAAAAATTCAAACAAAAGGGGCAGGGTCTGCGATGAGCACGCCAATTTAGGAATACTTTTAATTTAGAATTTTTAATAATTAGTAGCAATGTGTTTCAAGACTTTTATTCTTTGCGAAAATTAGAGGTTATCTAAAAGCACTGTGCTAAGGAGAAAACTATTGTCACATGAAAAATGTTGCAACATTGTATATGTGTAGGAAAATTAATTTATTAAAATACTTATATCAGCTGTGAGGATTATTATTACTGTTAATAAAGTTATTTATCATAGTTTCTTAGTGAAGGTATACTTTAAAGAATAATATTTTTAAAATATTTTTTCGACCGATTAATCGACCCGATTTTACCGATTATTAATAATTGGCAAAGTGGCCGATTATGGCCGATTAATCGGTACTGCCGATTAATCGGTGCATCCCTACTTAATACTGAAAAACAATTGAAAACTACAATATTTTTTGGATTGATCTTCATATTACTGCTATTAAACTTCTATATTATAGAGATAACCTTTTTATCGTCTTTTAAGGAGAGGACTGATTGTGGAAATCATTACTTAAAAGGGTTTTGCTCTAGGGTTCCTCATACATCATAAATATATTTTTAAAAGAGTAGTATGAAAGCAGAAAAATATTAAAGCAGGGAATTAGCATGTGAGTTTGAAGCTTTAAGTAAACATATTTGTTTCGCTGTTAATGTTAAATTACTAGCCATTGTAAGTTAAAGAACCCACTTTACAAAAGGTCATACTATGAAATAACGATCATCTTTAAAAAAAAATAAAAATAAATTAATGAAATAATCTGTTCTACACCATCTCTAAACGGCAATTTTTCCAAGAATAGTAAGCAGGCTATTTTTTTCTTTCGCCCCCCCCCCTTTCATAAAAGAAAAAAAGTTCGTAGATGCTGAACTCTTCATTTTCAGCTGAAAGCTTCCCGCCAAGGCGAATATTCATCAAATTCTTAAGGTTGTCATACTTCTCGTTGCTGAAAAAATTAGCTCTACCAACATTTTGAGATGTGGTTTTGCGCTACTCAGGATAATGAAATTACCTCTACAAAAATTTGAAATTTTATTATGTTAAAAGTAACACTACACTGCAAAAAATAAACTTTTGTTTTTACCGTATATTACTGGCAGCAGAGGTTCTAGTTTAAAACTGTGAAATGAACAGTAATAAACTAAAATTAGCCGTGATATATTAAAATGCATAGTATTAAACTGGAAAAAATAGCAGTAATATATTAAAGCACAATAAAAAACTGTAAAATTAGCAGTAATATACGTATATTACTGTTAATTGTAGTTCATTATTGTGCATCTTACACTTTTAAACAGGAACTTCTGCTACCAGTATTATACTGTAAAAACAAATTTATTTTTTGCAGTGTAGACCACTTATGACTAGCATTTTACTCATTGAGAAATAAAGTATTTTGCAACAAATATTTGCTTTTTCAAATTTTCAAATAACTCATTACCTATACAGAATCTTATTAATCATGTTTGCTGTAAATTATAAAATACTGCTACGAAACATTGACACACTCGGGAGAGAAAAAAAACTTAGCATACATGTAAGCGCAAAAGAAAAAAAAAGTCTTTCAAAATTCCTTTAATTAGATAATTAAGCAAATTGTTTTTGTTAGCACTTTCAAAGTACGAGTAAACCCTACTTTCACATGCGTGACTCGTGCAGTCAATATTTTTACAAACAGGGTTGAGTTTGCAAAAATAATAAAAAAAAACACAAATGATACAAAATTTCTTCCCAAGTGCTCTTCAAAGATTTCTCTTCAGAAGAGAGGAAAAAAAAAACCTTTTTCGTTCTCAGATTAACACGTTTTTCCCAGAAGATTTCGTCACCGAGATTTCCACGCCTCATCTGGATTGCTACTTGTGTTATTTAGTTTCTTAAAAACGCGATAAGAAACTGCTTATCAAAGTTTTGCAAAGTATTTTTTAGCCAAAACTCAATTTTTAATTTTGGAGCAAAGTCTGGAAAAGCAATTTAGAAGTGACGCACTAATTAATGCTTGCTATTTCCTAATTAAAAGTAATTAAATAATCACGCTATGCAGGAATAAATTTATGCCTGCTTTTCCCCGATAAGCAGCATTTTATGAGCGTTAAAAGGAAAGTTGAATTAATTACGTTTCTAAAGGTCTTTAATCATATTTAGAACGCGCTCCTTTAGAAACGCTTCTGCTTTAAGCTATCGGACAGGATTTTCCGAAACTTTGTTGTAAATTTCCTGATTCATTGGATTTCGGTTCTTTGGATACCTTACTTACGGAAGTGGCGTACTGGGGCTTATCCACGTAAAATCTGCTATTTTGTCGACACGTAACATTTTATTTATTTTATTAAAATGTGTGGTTCAAACGTGGCTGCGTTTGGATACTAACCATTTGCAGACCTAATGCATTCCCCGAGACCAGCACCCATCTCTTATGCCAATATTGTTTCTTTCATTATTCTTTTAAATGAATCTTTGTAATGAAATCTCCACCTTTGAGAATTTTAACATTATGATTACCTACTCAATAGCTGATTTAACCACATTTTTCCTTCCAAACAGTTGCAATTCGTCTTGGCATAGATGGCGGTTTTTTATTTGATGACAGGATGTTTTGTCTAAAATTAACTGGGAAAATTTTCACATTATCATGTGCAATAACTCAAAAACTATATGCCGTAGAAGCTTCTAGTTTAGTATCTAGGCTCTGAGGGGGGTCTAGTTGTGCACCTCCCCTTGTGGTTGCATTCGAATTCTCCCAAGGGGGTGTTTTACCCCTTTTTTGGGGTAAATCAGTGTTAATTTCAATGCAGATGAATTGGCACGACGACTTGGAGATATATCACCAAGCTTTTGGTCGCCAAGTTTTTGACGCCAACTTGGCGACAGATCGCCAAATTGGCGGCAAATTTGGCGATTTTTTTTTTTTTTTTTTTTGAATTTGGGTTCAATTTGGCGCTATTGACGATATTTTGCGAAAAATCCTCTGAATGATGTTAAAATCGGCGATATTTAAAAAATGAATCATTGTAAAACATTTGTTTTGCATTGTTTCGTGGCAAACTAGGAGTGTAAATGTTCGAATTGCTATCTTGCTCACTCCTAGCACTATTTTAACACTAAGGCATCTACAAAGAAATTTACATGTAAAAGGAAGTAGTGTGGGAACCATACCAGATTTTTTTACTCAACTATTTACTCGCGCAGATTTGACGGATAGTGAACGGCCAATAGCAAACTTTGTTTAAGAAAATTGAAATGTGTACACTAAAACTTGTAGTCCATTGTTATTTATATGAAATGAAGAAAATCCATGCAAAAGGTTACTTCAAAATAATTTTTGCATGTTACAAAACACTACGAGGCCAAATTTTTGATTATATTTTAATCATTGGAAGAAAAAAAAATGAAATTTGAATAATTCTGATTTTTTTTTTTTTTAGAATTTATAAGAAACATTTTCATTATTTAATCTTAAATGTTACGCAAATAAAAATAAAATGAAATTTATTCACAGCATGCAACATGCATCAACATCCAAAGAGATATCTCTATTAAAGAGAAATATTGTTCAGTGCTCTTAGTGTTCCTTACTGATAGCTTCCACTGCAGTTAGTTTTATTAAGTTATGCTATTTATACATTTCCTCCGTATCTATTTGAAGCTCCTATATACATTTCTAACTACCTTATTTTGGCGTTTTATCGTGAGGTAATTAATTATATGTAATTATAGAGAAGCGCCTGGTCTCCAAAAGATTAGCGTATCATACACTATAAACTAAATTCAAATCCTTTTATTTATTGAATGGGTTTTTTTCCAATAACCTCTTTGAAGTGCATCAGATATGACTGCTCTGAAATTTTGCCGCCAAAAGCAAATATTTAGTCACCAAGCTAAATAATCGTATTGCAGGCTCCTTTTAAATATTTCCACAATTTCTTTTTATCAACTTATTTTAAGCTTAAGTTCAATTTTGTGACAGTAAAATTCAGTGCATTCACCGTGTACAAGTACATGAACAGTTCAGTACGTTAACTTCAAGAAATTTGCTGAAGCATTTCCTTTCTTTATTAAACGATTTGTGGTACATATAGCAAAGGCAAATACTGAACAGCATTTAAGATTGAGTCATGCTGAAAAAAAAAATAGCTTAGGGTTCGAAAGGTTTTGCAACTGCTAGGTGGTCAAAAAAAAAAAAAAACACCTAATCTACCAGGAATAAGGCACCCTGTATAAAGTAGACTTCATTAAATATTAATTTCATAAGCAATGAAAGGAAGCATTTACTTAATGAAATAATTATTAAATTAAAAATATGACGGGAAACATTTGTTTACAATGATGTAACATTCTTTGGATAACATGGGACTACACACATCCATCTTGTATGCAATTACTAAATTATGATAGCTTTCAATAATGACAGATGTGTAATAATA
The DNA here is from genome assembly GCA_038373865.1 of Uloborus plumipes. Classification (NCBI taxonomy): domain Eukaryota; kingdom Metazoa; phylum Arthropoda; class Arachnida; order Araneae; family Uloboridae; genus Uloborus; species Uloborus plumipes. The sequence goes on along the minus strand of JAXGGA010000443.1, from coordinate 67,175 downwards.
ACAACAACGGCCTTGGGGGCGGGCATGAACTCTATGACTCTCTCCTTGTATTCTCCACTAACACTTATCAATTCTTTAACAAATGGAAAAGTAGCTTCTGTCATCTAATTGAAATATTTAAAACTATTTCTTGCTCGTTCTATGGACAGTTCAATAGGTATAAGTGCGTTTTCATGAATAATTTTTAAAAATACAATTTTTCTTTAATTTTTTCCAAACTCTTTATGGGTGAATATGAAGAAAAGTGCTAATTTAAGTCACAAATGAATTTCCCAAGCACTTCCAAATAAAAACCAAAAATGTTTCTATTTTCATACTGTAAACTTCGTCGCACATACAATCCATAACAAAATTTTTAGATTTTGCTTTAATTCGTGACAGTAGAACTCTTTTTATTGCTTCAATGTCATGTCGGCAGCGCGTCACACATTCGAATCGCAAATTAAAAAAAATCCTGTGGATTGTAAAACATCGCAGCAGAAACATATACTGAAGGAAATAACGTGTTTTATGTTCGTCTATGAAGATTAACTCTTGTGTTTTAGATAAAATGAATTTATATTGATAAAAAATGCAATTTCTGCTTGTCACAAGTTTTCATAACATGACGAGAGCGCAAACTTCCGCGATGATAATTTCAAGACAAAACATTTTTTGGTATCAATAAAGTGCGCTGGGTGAAGCCCTAATATATGATGTTTAAGTTTCGATCGAAAGTTTTCATTTCAGTTGCATTGAATTACAGGTAAGATTTGTTCAATCTTGACTTTTCCGTTTCTACCAAATGAAGTGTCATGTCGGCAGCGGAAATTAAGACACAAAATAAATTAATTTTTCAATCTATTTTTGCATAATGGAAAAGAAACCTATTGCCATGGACATAATAAGGTGTTTTTATTTTCGAATCTTTAATTAGGGATGTTCAGCTATCATATTGCGGGAAATTTGTCATGTCGGCAGCGTCGAAGTAGAAGATATTTGTTACGAAACTGATGCGTGCGTTACCGATGTTTTTTCGCAATTCTTTCTTCGTGTTATGAGTTTGTTGAGTTGAGTTTTAAAGTACAAAGATAATTTCAAGTGCATTGTTTTTCCTGCCAAATTTTCCTATTATTGGAAGCAGTTTATTTATTGTTTTTTTAATGCTTCAAAAACATTAATTTTTCCGCAAAATTTGAGTTTTCAAACAAAATTATTGCCATTTTTCACCCTCTTTTCTTTTACATCAATATTCAGACCTTCGTTCGTAACTACTGCACCCAAAAATATAATTTTGTTTTAAAATGGAAAACTTACGAACAGTTTAGTGCAAATCTCCCTCCCCGCCAAACTCTGACTGTCTTGAATTAATTTCGTTTTTTAAGATTGTGTTAAGAATTTTATTTTATTTTGATTTTTTAACTATTAACCTATTTATCTGTTTGAAAAAAACTTTGTCGCACTTATTTAAACTTTAACTAACTTTTAATTAGTCTCTAATTTTATTTATGAAACAAAAAAGCGTTCAGGCTGTGTAAATATTATTATATTCTAAGTAATAATTATTTTCTTTTTAAACATAAAAGGTAGTGAAAGTGTTTACTTTTGTACACTAAGTGTGAAATCTGTAATATTTGTCAGATCGGTAGCATTCTCATCATGTCGGTAACGCTCAAAGACAACCCCCCTAAAATGGGGGTAAATGTTCACCTTGACCATGCCCCTAATTTTTAAAAAAATTGTTACTAATGTGTATTTGAAATACCCTATTAATTTTATTTTCTGAGTATCTTTAAAAATTGAAAATTTCCATGGTCAAATTGGCACTTGTCCTGATATTCACCCTTATGCAAACAGCAATTATGTAAAATTATTAGCCGTCTGAACTTTTTCCGTACAGTCTGAGCTTCAAACATTGTCAGGAAAATTTTACGGATTTGAAAATTAGCCGAATTTGAAAATGATCATCCAAAACTGTTGATGTCCATCTCAATTGAAGGGCTTGTGAGATGAAGGGGCTCTATGACAAAACAGAAATAGCGAGTAATTAAAGTTCAAAGTTTGATTGTTACAATTGTTGCAGCTTAATGTTTTCTGCTTTTGTGGTTAGTGTGCGTATGAAATTGGTCTAATAACATCTACTTTTTGGTGTACCAAGTTATTCTTTTTTATTTTTCTGCTTACCTGTATCCTTGGCTTACTATTGTCCAGAATGTTTATTTTTTTTTAATGTAACGTAACCCCTTCCTCCTCCAAGCCCTTAAATTATACTACTTAAATGTTGTTTTTATTTTCAGTTCTAATTGTTTTTCCAGGAAGTTTTATATTACTTAATCCTAATAGCACAGTAACTAAATAAGCATAAGTTGGGGGGAGGTGGGAATGTAGAACGCACGAATTTTGACTTCATGAAAAATATCCATGTTCGGAGGGAGGACGTTGTTCTTATAATTTGTTTTGGTGCGGAAGTTTAACGATTTGCTTCTTAAATATCCGTAATTTAGCACAAAAATGTATTGATAAATATTTATTTTGATACTGTGTAGTTGTATTGTAAAAAACGCTGTTATACTTTCTTTTTAATTTAAGAATTTTTAACATTTTTTTGAGCAAAACACAAGTGAAATGCTCAAAACTATTTATTAAAGCTATCTATGGAATATTTGTGATGAATGCTGTATCTTAGATAGGAGAAATGTAAAGCTAAAAAAAATTTCTTGCCAAATGTGCTCAAAAGTTAATCTGTGAAATATCACGCTGGTACCCCAATCTCCATAATATTATGATAAAGGATTATCAGTGTTATCTTATCTAAATAATAGCAACCCTGTGCTCATGTGCTACATTTACGGTGTTGAAACTTAAAAAAAGTATTAAATGTTTTTTTTTTTTTTTCATAAAAGGATTTTAAATCAATTTGTTATCAAATTGCGAAGTTTAACTCAGCTGATTTCCCAAATCTACATCTCTCTCTTGATATAAAAGATTCTTTGTATTTATTTATACACCCTTAACAAAACAAAGCGTTTTTACAATTTAAAAATGCCATTTATTGATTTCACAAAACTGATCATTTTGCTTTAGTGAAAGACGATCGTTACTGAAGAATGAAAAAAAAAAGTAAAATATAGAGCTGACAAGAACGCTAAATAATTTTTCTTCAACTTGAGCGGAGGATGTAACTGAGATTTCGAAAACGGAAATTGTTTTATCGGAGAAAGAATCAGCTTGTTTGGTGTGACAAAGTAACGACTTATGAGGACTTTAAATTCCAGAGAAATCGATTTCTTAGGCACTAAAAAATCGTTCTCCGGAACGCAGAATAAATTATTATTCAATAACTGGAACGCGTTATTTTTCAATGTTTCCAGCAAAGTTTAAAACGACATTCATCAAGCTGGAGAAGATGCCATATTTATTTATTAATAAGTATATATGGTTTTGGTTTTATTAATGCAGTTTTAACCTGTATTTTGATGCTCGAAAAATATCATTGAAATTTAAATAAGCAAATACTTTAAAACATCAAAATAAAAGCATATAAAACAACGTTGAAAAGCGCCACTGAGCAGGAATACTGCAGACACATGTTTCTGCATCACAAGGAACGTCTTTTTCATTGCAAAAAAAATGAGCTTATGGATACATAGACATCTGACAAAAAGTCATTTTGTCAGATGTCAGCCAGTCCCGTAAATTTGTATCATTGTTACTTATTTATTCTTATTATTTAGTACATTTTGCATTATTATTTTATTAACACATTTTTTAATAATAGAATATCAAAGAATTTTTTTCCAAGAAGAGACTGGATAAACTTTAAATGTGAAAGTCAATAAACAGTTCATGAACTACACGACTATTCCTCGCTATAAACGGGTTTTCTCGTATAATGAGAGTTATGCTTCTGTAATCTTTACATTCTGATTTTCTCATTGAATCAGGGCTCGTTAGAAATAAATTTGATTTTACTACGATCCTGAGATTACATTTTAGGAAAACATCGTTAAATATATAATAAGTAACTTATGCGAAATATAACCAATGTAAGTTCTTATTCTACTAGTAAATATGTATTTTTTTTTATACTTCGAAAAAAGCTTGTGTAGAATTGAATTTACTTATCAATTTAAGTCTTAATTTTCTATGTGACCGCAGAACAAATTATTGCAATCAACAAAACACAAATTAGATTTGTTTAGAGTACACATTAATCGCAATAAAAGATTTTCGAGATAAATTTATATTTATTAATAGGACTTCATGCCAGGTTTTAAATTTATGCTAAACAGCCGTTTCCTTCCAAACAAAAAATGCTTTTCTGTAACCTGTCGTAATTGTTATCAAATAAGCATAAGCACTATGCTAAGCAACTGAAATAAAAAAGAGGAGTAAATGCTCTACGTGAAGTCTAAATAATTTATTCAACGAAATAGTTGTAAATCTTTTCTGGAGAAATCTAATCAGACAAACAAATTATCCTGATGTGTCTAAATTAAAAATGCATGTAAGGAAAATATTATTTCTAACTAATGGAGAAATAACGGGCCATTAAATGAAAATATTTTACTACCAATAAGCAGAAAATTAACAGGAGATACCGACAGAGACAAATATTTTGAATGCTTTAAGAGTTTAAACTGCTTAGCTCAATATTTTATTTTTGAGATTTGTAACAATTATAAAGTTTGTTTTATTGTAAATCGAAGGAATATGCGAGTAAAATGCGATGCAGCTGTAAAGATATATTAGTTAAATTCAAACTCTAAAATGTAACAGTTTTAGCCCAATATTTTCTATTTTTTAGAGTTGATAAAGGAAAACAAGAATGAACACTTTTAATGCTTTGTGAGAATAAGTTATAAAATACCTAAATGATAGAAGTTTTGATTAGAAAGCATTTTCTAATCTTAAATTAATTTATCAATTAAATAATAATAAAAGTTAATAAGAAAACTTCCAACATACTTTATGTCATATAAAAATAATTTACATGATTATTTTAAACTTTTATGATATCTTGTACAATATTTATCAAATTTATTCGCAGCATAAGTCAAAATAATTGGAAATGTAATACATAAGAGCTAATATTTAGAAAAGTGCCAATTTGAGTCCCAAGTGAATTTTCACTAGTATTTCAATAACTAGTTAAAGAAATAATTTTCCCCAGAAAGAAGATAAGTTTTGCTTTCATTTCATCTAATAACATCATAAAAAAAATTGTTTTTTTCTTCAGATAATATTGTTTTTATACATCAAAAATCAGATCGGTAACGTGTCCCAAGTAGCATAGCTTAGCATGCAAACAGGTCATGCGCACTTCCTAACTTCCCAAAAAAACGCACTTGCACAAAAAACGATTCTATGTTTACCCCTTTGTTAATATTTTACTTCATTTTTGTTTTAATCGATTCCTGATTTTCTAGCCAAAGCGAAATAAGCGTGTCCCTAGTTCCGTCGTCGGAGCGGTAACAATAACTTCTGATCTATGTTTAGGCTCCCAAAATCATTTATACCACGTGAGTACCTGGTAGGATGTTTTATCGCATCGTAATAAAAAATTTGCATTTCTGCATCTGAAATTGTAGGTAAGATTTTTTTAAGTGATTTTATAAAATGGGTGTCATTCAAGTCATCAGATCGGTAACACGCGCTAAAATGCGCAGTTTTTATTATTTTAAAAATTATTTTATGTATAAGTATAGTCCTTTATTACAAGTGAAAAAAACCACGTGTGTGATTTTGGTTTAGCGCGATCAACTCGGAAATAAAAAAAAAACTTTGTCAGTTTGTCAGATCGGTAACAGTCAGAGCGATAACAATGAAAAACAGCGAATATGTTTCCGAACTAACTCACACGTTTCAGAATTATTAAAAACAAAAATCGCAGGTTTTAGCCATATATATTGAATATTTTTGCTCTTAAAAACGAAAAGCAATTAGTTTTAGTACAATTGCTTCATTTGTGGTTTGTATGACCTGACAATAGAAGTTTGTAAAATAAGAAAAATTGACACTGCAGAAATTAAGTTAATTAATTATCATTATTTTATTTATTTATTTATTTAGTTATTTATTTTTTTGGTGCTTCAATTTTTCATAACTTAGCTAAATAACTAGATAATAACTAGCGTGCTAAATTTGAATTTCTGATCAAGAAATTCAATTTCCTGCAAAAAATTAAAGAAAAGCAAGCAGCAGAGTTGTGTATTAAAAAAATTGAAGTTGTGTGTTGTTTCAAAACAAAACAAATGTTTTATTAGCTTGGATTTGGTAATCTTATAATTTATTTTGTCTAAAAACCTTATCGCTCATTTTTCTTTCCAAGAAATGCTTTTTCATAATGAAATTATATTTTTTAGCTAATATATATATTTTAATATAATTATCTTAATTCTATGTTAAAAATGCAAGGAAATGATATCATTTTTAGAGATGTTAACGAAGACTGAAAGCATAAACTCAAATATGTAGCTCCTTTTAACGTCTGATCTGTAACACTCATCAGACCTGTAACGGCTTAAAAGTGAGTAATTTAAGAAGGGGGTAAATAACTTCCTTGACCTCCACCCTTTCTTTTTCTTGCATTTGACCCAATTTAGACTTAGAATCCAATATTAATTTTTTTTCTGCAAAAAAAAATTTTTATCAGAAAACTCCAACTTCAAATTGGCATTTTTCTAAATATTGGCTCATAAATGAGTAAGAAAATGGACGAATATGCGGCTAAAATGTTTCCACTGAATTAGAAGAAGTAGGATGGATTAGTTCTGCAATAACTTATATTTTTATGGTTGCGGAAGAAAATTAAAAAAGGTGAAACTTAAAATAAAGCAAACGAAGTGAAAGCAAAGATTGAAATTGATTAAAACAATTTCCTTTTAGCTCAGCAGGAAATCCGCTTTTAAACCTTAAAACGGAAATTCTTATCGAGAGACTAAGCCTAAAGCAACAATGGCGAAAACCATTTTTAAAGTTCTTTGTCATTCCAATCTAACGTGAAATTACCTTAGGGTTTTTTTTATTCATTTTTTTGTCTTATACGTGTTAAGTTTGTATTTTCCAAGGCATAGTTCAATTTTTAAACTGATTAAGAATTTATATACTCTTTCTCGACATTGACTATCTTGTTACTCAAGAATTGTCATGTCATTAAGCTCAAATTTACTGCAAGATTTCATTTGAATATGTGTTTAAGAACAGTGCACCGAACTGACAAAGCGGATATTCTTTGACAAATATAGTGAAAGATGGATAGTCTTCTTATATTGGAATGTCATACTGAACTTGGCAACTGTGCAAATGGTCATTCGAGCAGAATCTGGTATTGTTCGATATTTATTATACCATTTTTTAATACAATAGCTGAAGAATATTGTAAATACTGTTTTCTCTCAAACATTACATTTACAGGGTTACTACAGTACATTTACAGGGTAAAACAGTACATTTACAGGGTTACTACAATAGGATCATTTGTTTTTCGAAACGCTATATAAGCAAAAGTACTGCAAGTACAAGGTTGAGTAATGTATGAAATTATCCATAAACTCATCAAGGTTCGAAGTTATGCTAACCAGGTAGTAATACGAGTGCAGTGCTTTTAATATGCGGCAGTGATGACTTTACCAGGACGAAGCTAGACACAGGCCCGTCATTTAGGGGGGACAGGGGGGGTCAATTTCCCCCCCCCCCCCCGGCTTTGAGAAATCAATCTATTTACATATAAGTGGGCGTGCTTTTTGCTGTTTTCCGATGAAATTGCATTGTGTTTTCACCCTTTACCCCCCCCCCCTCCTGAAAAAACTTGAAATGACATCCCTGGCTAGACATAACTAGGAGGTTACACACACAAACTTTAAATTTTGATATCTTGAATTAAATTGCTTTTCGCGTCGACGAATTGCGACAGGAGTGTGGTGTGTGTGTAGGCGTTTCTGCGTTCCCATGTCTGTGTAGGCGGTCGTGCTGCACATGGGCCCCTGCATTGGCTGGTTAGCTTGTCCGGGTTGGTGGAGCACCGGGGTGCGAGACGTTGGCAGAGTGCCAATCTGAAAGAGGGACTACCCGGCGTTTGAGATTCAAAACGAAAACATTTAGGAATTTGTCATTGCTCAAAAGAAAGCTTTCCTTGTTTTGTCGTAATGAAAAAATACTGCACTTGTATTGCTAACTCAAATACCAAATTTCGAAGTATTTGTGGTTATTTTCATACATTCCTTATCGTTGTGCAGCAATACTTTTGCTAATACATCTTTTCGAAAAAGCATGAACCATTTGTAGAAACCATGTGTTATACAAATCTGGGCAAGTCTAAGCTTCTATAGCCCTATCCCCTCCAAATGTCTCCAAAATCAATGCAGGTGACCGTTGGATACAGAAAATTTGGAGGAAGTCACTCCACGCACATCTCTCCTCTGACCTTTACGTTACGAGCTGGAGATACAAATTGAATACGATGTCATTTAAATCAACAGTTCTCACCCCGGTTAGAAAACAAATGAAATCTACTGTCTGATTTTCTTAGGTAAAACTTTCAGCGTGTTTACGCATGCGTCAGGTCTTCTCTGATCTTACCAAAATAGGGGTGATAGGTAAAATAACAATAAGGGGAAGAATAATAAGAAGCATTTTGAGTCGTATCAAACAACGTAGAACGATGCTAATTTCCAATACATAGCGTAGTTGAATATGTCAAAAAGATAGAAAAAATGCAGGTTTTAGATTGAAAACTTCGGAAAGTTCCCACCAACGACCCATCACTCCTTTTTTAAGTAGAATGGCTCGCGAGTGCTAGACGCGGCTTTCACGGACAGACAGTAAGTGTAATCAATATACAAAAAAAATAACTTATACGAAACACAGAGCAAAATCGGTCATCAAATTTGGGGATATTTTTATTTGAAAATTACATAAATTACAGTAAACGTATAGCAATTGAATGAACATTCTAAATGTACGTATAATTCGGATTAGAATTCAATTACATAGAGGAAAATCAAATCTGGTTCGTTATGGCCTGTTTTATTCTATAAATAAAGGATATAGTTTTTATTTTCTTTTTTTTTTCTCAGGGAGTGGTTAAGTTTACTCTCTAAATCCGTTTTGAATTTTTAAAACGGTGCAACTACGATAGGTTACAAACCTATACAAGTAGAGTGCCACGAGATTGTTAAAAAAATTGTCTGAATTGAAATCTGAAAACTTATTTAAAATTCATAAAAAAAGAAACCACAGATACATTATAAAAAAGAACTGAAAAACATGCAGCAGAATCTAATTTTTCTAAGAATATTTCTGATACCAATAAATTTTGAAATGCCCATAGTTAATTGCTTTACCACTTCTGCCTTATACAGTATAACACAAAACTTGTTTTACGTGGTGACCTAAATGATTTTCTCAGCCTTAACAAATATAATTGTTCGAAATATTTTGATGTACTAATGTTAAGAAACACGATGTCCTCTCCTCCTCCACATTAAGGATGAAAATACTTTATCTTTCTCTAATAGCACAAATTAAATGGTTAATTTTTCTTCAAATTAAATGGTTGTTACAAACTACCCAGACTAAGGCTACTACAAAAAATCCCGATACCATTCCTAGAAATTTTAGTATATGAATTTTTTTTCCTTGTTCAAGAGTTTAAAAAAAAGTGATGAATATTTGCGCGAGGATAAAATAGAAAGCGAAACTAACGTGGATAATGCAAAAGTAAAAATTTCCTGGAAAAAGCAAGTAGCTATTTCTAGGGTTCCGAAGCCAATTCCACACTGCATCCGAAAGGCTGGAAAGCTAAAAGAGAAGCTCTGCTAGTTATCTTTTCGTTTTACTTTTATGCTACATTTTTCATTCATATATCATTTACTTTGGTTTTTCTTTGTATTTATTTTATTGTTACTGCATATCGGAATGCAACAGAAGATTTTGGGGACTCGGCAATACTTTTAATGTACGGACGGATAGTTTGGCAGATTTATACGTTTGATATTTTATGGAACTTAGTTAATCTTACTTGAATTGTTAAATAAATCGAAAAAGATGGAGCACATTTCAAAGAAGTAAAACCTGCGGATGTATTTTTGTATATTACGTTTGATATACTGCTTCTAGTTGCTAGTAATATACATTATTTTTGGTCATATTTCTACAGTTTTCAAACTGATTAATTAATTATTCGTTGCTTTATTTGGAATTCATTTCAACTGCTCTGTCTGCAGGCTTTGGTTAATGCTACTGAAAGAGGTAAAACCAAGATTGGCCGAGCTACGTTGCATAGAGCCCGTCCAATTAGACGCCTGGCTTATTCACACAAAATTTAAATGTTTTACCATTGGTTAATTTCTTAAATCACCGCAAAGTGGCATATTCTAGCTCTAGAATAGCAAGTATCAAATTTTCTGTTCTCTTTTAATATTGAAGGTTTAAGTGTACTTATAAAAACTATTTAATATTCAAAAGTCCTTCGTGATCTAATGCAGATGCTCAAACTGTTCAGACTTCCGCTAACCCAAAGTTCTAACTTTTGCAGACCCCCGAGCCTCCCCCCCCCCTCCAAAAGAAACTAATATTTTTTTTTCTCTTTTAAATTTGTTTTTGTGGGGCTTTTTTTCCTTAAAATTTATTTATTCAGTGTTCTGTATATTTTTAGAGCTCTTGTATAGCTTTCCTTGATCAAAATTATTTTGAGCCTAGAAAAAAAATCCATTCAAAACTCAGTTATATATTAAACATTTGTTAAAATCGATTGTTCTGGGGGGGGGGCGTTGCTCCGCCCTACGTGTACGTGTGCAAGAACTTGTTTATTCCCCATATAAATGTACTTCATTTTTGCATAAAAATATTGTTATCCATTCTTCAATGGCAACTATATTTTACTTTTTATCAGGATTGCACGGCGGACCCCTTGAAATGAGCTCGCGGGTTCGGGGGTCCGCGAATTACACTTTTGAGAACTCTGCGATGCGTTTAAACAGCTGTCTTTCAACCAAAAGAGCTATAATTCAGTATGAACCTTTTTTACACTAAATTAAAGTACTTTTGGGTGTACCAAATCGAGTAAGCTAAAGCTAACTGTAACCAAAATTAAAGCCCTTTTGGTTACAGTTAGCTCTAATTTAGTCAATTCTGATGCAAAATAATAAATTTTCACTTTTTAACTTATGAATTTTCAACTTGTTACTTGCATCTATGCACTTATTTGTGCATTACATTCTAAAAGCCTGCAGCGTGAGAAAGTGCTCTAAGTCTCGTAAAGTGCTTGCATAACTCGAATAATAACTTAAATGTTCCTTTTTATTTGACACATCATAATCGCTAAAGGGCTATCAGAAAAGAGGAACTTTTCATCAGATACTATTTTTAAGTTACTATTGATTAAAACTGATCATTTAATTAGTTCTTTTACTTTAAGATGCTTTGGTGTCAAATTGGAAAATTTATTTTTAAGTTACACAAAGAGATTTATCGGAAAATGTTTTCATTAATTAAATGCCCTAAACTCAGTAAAATTAAGAAAATTCATAAAGGGTCATAACTCGGGCGATTAATTAAATTTTCCTTTTTAATGAACACAAAAGGCCTCACAAAGGAAGGAGAAAAAAATGTTTTATTTCAATTTTCTCTACCGAGATTTTCTAATTAATTCTTATACGTGATAAAAAGCTGTTAATGACGTGCTCATTAATTAATTTTCACACTTAGATAACAGGCAAAAACTTTCAGTTTGACAAAATGTTTAGGTAGATCTTTTGGATGAATTATTCATAATTTCCGTAACGAAGCGGAAAGTTATTAAAAAAACATATTTTGCTATTTCTGTCTGCTAATTGCGTAATATTTTAAAATTTTCTCTGTTTTTAATAAGCAGCATCTTTGTTTGATGTGTTTCGATTTAATGAGAATTATTTGTTTTGAGTAACTAACTGCCTTTAAATCGTATAGATGCTCTATTTCATTTTATTTGTTAAAGCTATATAACCTGTAAAACAGAAAATTTTTGAAATTAAAAGCTAAAAATACTTTTACAATATTTACAAATTACACACAGCTTCAAAATTTTTAAAATTTTGTTTTTATGTAATACAATAGTATTATGTTATAGTACAATAGTAATTATGTTATACAATAGTATTCAAATATAAATAATTGGGTTGCGCAACGAAAATAAAACGTGCTAAAATAAGCTTCTAACGTTGGTGATGTAAGTTTAAAGCACAGTCAGTTTTCAGCATTAAATAAACAGAACGAAAACTGCTTATCGAACTGCTGCTATCGAAAACTGCTGCTTTAATGATATCTATATTGTGATTTTACTTATTAAATAGGTTGTGGATCAGGGGGCCGCAATTTGGTTCTTTTTAGAATGCACCTGTCTGTAATGGACCCTATTCATGTGACGTCATTGCGGGTATTGACCGAGCCTAGCAGACAAAATTCCAATTCTCTGGCGTCTATTAACACGCGTATCTTAGTAGCGTAAAAACTCTTATTTCTATTTTTAAAAAAAGTATTTTGGAAGTTTTTACTTATGAATGATAAACCATAATGGAGAATGACTCATTTGGAGCGAAATATTCTCTTAATACGTGTATTTTACTGATTTAAAGTCTGTTAGCTCATCATAGGAAAATGGGTAAAAAGTCACATTGTTTTCCTTCTTTATTACTTTTCTCAAGATTTTTCAGCAATCCTAAACCGATATAGACCTCACACAGGCTCATTATGTTTATAAATGCCAGTTATTATTAACCCTATACTGCATAGCGTTGTCAATTGGCTACATGGAATATTTTTCCTTATGACCATGCATAAGACAACTCAAGTATAAAAAGCAAGTATTAGGTATTTTTAAAGTAAATATAACCATCTATCCTCAAAATTATTTTTATAAAAATGTGTTCCAATGTTTTCTCATAGCATTAAAAATCATATATATGTCTTTCAAAGAACAAAAAATCATGCAGTGTAGGGTTAAATAAAACTAATTTATTTGGCACTACTAACACTGGAAACTGGATGTAAATACCCGCAAACGAAAAGTTAAATGGACCGTTGCCAAACCGTGAATAGGGTCCATACGAAGTAAACGAACTGGTGGTAGTTTATCATCTTATGTAAGCTAAGAGTGCCAAAAAACTGGTAGCTTATCTAAAATTTGTACACCAGCAAGATACCGCAGCAATGGTACAATAAAACTCGTAAGTTTAAGTAGGAGCGTGGGTACAAAGCAATAAGTCACCGCGCATAAAGGCCCGGTTTCCTAGGAGTGAAATCGTCGATCTCTGGCGAGGCGACAGACGCCACCGCCTTCTGCGCATGCGCCTGAGCCGCAGAGTGACGTCGCTTCATGCCACGCTCCAATCAAATTGGTTCGGATTCCAACGTGCGTCGCGCCCGGCGTCAGCGACGATACTAGGAAACCAGGCCTTAAGGCAGAAATACATGAAATGGAGTCCCTTCACCGCTAGAGGGCCGCACAGTGGATGTCACGTGTCGGCTGGGATCGCTACTCTGTTAGCATGCTTTCGTATTGAGTTTTAACTGGAGGGTGGCCGATCAAAATTAGTTTGCTTTGGCTATTTACGTTATTTTTGTAATTAATAATATAGTACTTACGTTTAGTTTAATCTTTTTAATTATGATGTAGGTCAGATTGATTTAGTTTTAATCTCTTATTTAGAGTTGACTTTTAATGTTTTTTACTTCGTAATATTTGTTATTAGTTTATTTCTCTCTGAATTTTTTTTAGCATGAGAGAGGTAATTTTAGAAAAAAAAAATGTAAGTGTCAGTTAAGAGTCTAAAAACAGCATAAAAAGTTGTTTTTAATTTATTTTTAAAAATGTTCTTTGTAATGAATACATATTTTAAATTTCTCCTTGTATAGTAAAATGACTTTCTGCTAAAATTGAAATTGACTTTTTCTAAAATATATGCATTTCTATAAACATTATTTTGTATGTGAATACATTGTGCAAATGCAATTAAAATATCCATGGTTTTGTGAGAAAAAATATAGGACGTAATGTGAAACTTCTGTTTTGCTTTCTTTCTTTTCTTTTCTTTCTTTTTTTTTCACTAATCAAATGAGCTTTATAATTTGTTTTCTTTGTCTAGTGTAGAACCATTAAATATATACTCAGTCATATATTTATGTAATATATTTTTAAGAAATTTTAACTCTGCCATTACGAAACTAAGGATATTTAGATTTTATTCATAGAAGTACCATCCAATGAAATAGTGTAAATGTTAAGTGGTATCTAAGTGATGTTTCACGCTACTAAAATTTTTAATCAAATGCATTTTATACTTAGTAATAAACTAGTACTGGATAAAACAGTAAAAGTTTTGTTAATTAATACCAATAATTTGTGATTAAATTACAACTGTAGGTTTTAGCAATATATGTATATTTTTCAGCTATTTGCTTCTTGAATTCTTCGATAAAGATTTTTTTTCAACGATATACATCAGGTTTGTGCTTTTAAAAACTTTTTATTATATGTATACAAAGAAACAGTAGAGTACATAGCGCCCTTCGGCACGGGAGGGGGGGCACACAAGTTTCGGGGCATGCAATACGGAAAAATAACATTACACGGATTTTTTTTTTTTTTTTTTGATCGAAAAAAAGAGGGGGGGGGGGTGAGAGGGGACATGTACAGATATTGCGAGGGGGGCGCACCGAAGTCTATGTACGTTACTGCTGAGAAAAATGTTAGCATATTAATGGAATGAAAACATTGCTAAATAAATTTCCAGTTTCTCAACATGTAATTGCTTTACAAGAAAAAATATTTTGTTAGAGTGGTTAATAGCAAAATGAATGCTTCAAAATTAATATTCAAAATAACAGTTGAAATAATTAGTTTTCTTTGAAACAGAAGATTTATATTCTTTTTTCAACTTATATTAACTAAGGTATATTTTCTCCGCAGAGCAACAGTAAGACCCAGGTCTTTTAAATATTGGCCAGAGAAATATTCATATACACTAAATAATTCATTTATGCTACATGTTTATATCTATAAATTTTAAGTAGCAAAGGAAGTAGTAAAATGAAGATTTGGCTGAAATATGCTCTTTTTTAATGAAATGTAAAAGAATTAAATTAATATAAAAATAATAACAAATAATAATAGTTATAAATAAAGACAATAAACTACGTGAACTTTTTCTTTCATATAATTTTCGAAAAACGTCTATTGTTCTGCGTTGTATATTTATGTACCTGTTAGGAAAAGTTGTACGAATTAAAAATGCTATATTGATTTTTTTTTTTTTTTTGCAAGAAGAAGAAAAGAAACTTTTGTAAACTTACATCGACATTTAAAAAAAAATCACAACTTTATTAATCTACAACTTATCTGTAGAGCTTCGTTGGTTGATGTGCATTAGCTGGGGATTTCATATATTTCAATGTTATGTAAAATTTATGAAAACATTTGGGTAAACAATTTAATTTTCCAAAAAAAAAAAAACAGCACTTTGTCTCGATGAAGCATTTAAACACTTTAAAGCTGTCCTTTTCTTTTCTTCCAAAAAAAAAAAAAAATTTGTAGCGATCGTGCCTTGTTTTATTAGTAATCTTTTGGTGAAATTTTGACACTTAAAGCATTCTTCATCGAAGTCATCTGCAAAAAACAATGTTTTTTGGCCGTAAGTTTTCTCATTTTATTTTTATGAACAAAACTTTTAAATGATCTTTATTTACATGAGGAAATATGAAAAATAACTTCTCCTTGCAATTGACTTCAATTGCAACCTTAGTGCATCCACAAGCAACACATTTTGTTAAGAAAAAGAACGGTTCTTCCGTAATGCTTTCAACGCTTCATCCCCGTTGCTTACATCGGCTTCCCAGTTGACACGTGACCTAACGCGACCTGTGACGTGGCGTGAAGGGACTCCATACACCGCTAGCTCGGTTATTCCATCAAGAAACGGATGGAAGAGATGGAATATAATAGATCCACCAGTTCGGTTGTTGCTATTCCGAACGGATGAGTTCTAAACAGAAAGAAACTGCAATCTCTGAATGGAATAATCGAGCTGGCAGTGTATTGCATGTAGTCAAATAGATTAGTTAAAAAAATACCAGGAATTAAGTTTTCTTGTTTTACACCGAATAGTCATTCTTTATGTCTTTCTTTGGTACGCACACATATAGGAATGTAGTGGCATTGTAAGAAATAAAAAATAAATCATAATATCTCAATATAGTGCTGCAACTGATATGAAATAATCACACGCAACTGAATAAATCATTTTATGAAATATTCTATATTTTATCAAACACATTACTATGGAAAGGAAATTTTATCAAATATTTAACTTATTTTCAAACACTTCGCGGGTTTGAAAAATAGTCAGATGTTTACTGAAACTTTAATAATTTACGTACATCGCCTATAAAAACATAGATACTTTCTTCAAAAGAAGACAACATTAAAAATGCGAACCTCCTGGCGTGAATTTTAACTTAGGTACTTCCCAACACTTTTGAAACTTTTCTAGGCTCCAGGCAATATAGACGATATCAAATAAAATCTCTACGCATTTGAATAAGCCCTTCATTTATCGTACTTAGTGTCATATATATCACGGGACTTATATCTCTGGAACGCCAGAGGGAATTGTGAAAAATCCATCTCACACAATAGTCTTTGTCTGCTTTGAAAAATTGAGTCAAATCTGAGTATACAGGGCTTTGATTATTGATGCGAGGCAACACGTAAATTCGTTTTAAGTCTGGGTTTGCATGCTCGAAAACAAAGGAGAAAAGTCTGGGTCTTATTTCAAATTCGTTTTTAGCCAATGATTTGGCTGTGTTTCAATAGTGCAAATCTGTTTTAATTTAGAATCGTTGTTAAGTTTAAAGTAAATGTATGGTTCATTCAAATATTACTATCCATAAATATAGTTTTCTTTTAATTGTTCAGTAAAAGTACGAATTATTGAAAAAAGGAAAATTTTTACACTTTAAGCATTTTTTAGCCTTATATAATAAAATCGTATAAATAAACTGTCGATAGACTTAGGGAAATACAATTTAAAGAGCTTAAATTCTACATAAATAAAAGAATTTAAATACTAATTACAGCCCCAAAATACACTCATTAAAGTGTTTTTAACCTTTATATAACTGTAAAAAATGTCTGATATTTAAACCGATAGTAATAATAATAACAATAATTTACAAGTTTTCTTTCTTTTCAGGTACCAAAGATTAAATTGTACTCTGTTTGGTCACACAAAAATGGACTTGTGACGTCATTGGGTGACGTCATTGGTAGTCATTGTGACGTAATTCATACACATACTAGGTGCTTCACAGGCCCGTCATTTAGGGAGGGAAGGGAGGTCAATTGTCCGCCCCCCCCCCCCAGACTTTGAGAAATCAAAGTATTTACATATAAGTGGGCGTGGTTTTTGCTGATTTCCGATGAAATTACATTGAATTTTCAAACTTTGTACCCCCCCCCCCGGAAAAACTTGAAATGAATTTTCATATAAGGAGAGTATATTTATATCTTAAAGAACAAAAACTTCAATGCAGAGCACCACATAATTCTTGGACTTTTAGTTTCACTTTACCTTTTTCTTTAGCATTTTTAAACATGGGTAAGCTGTGTTTTGTTTATTTAAAAAAACACCCACAAAATATTTTTTAACAATAAAAATAAAATTATTGAAAAAGTCTTACGATTTGGACGAAAGAATACGAAGTTGAGCATTTTATTGTTCGAGTATCATTATTTATATGTATCCCTGGAAAACGTGACTGAGTGGTTGTTTTAGTTAAAACAACTCAAAGTTAATCTTGCTGCATTAAAAATGCGTATTTAGAAAAAAGTTTCTGCTCTTTTAAATTTTTGCTGAGCTATTGAATATGTTTTTTTTCCTTTGAAGTAATATTTAATGTAGTGCACTTTTTCTTAAATACAGGTAGCAATTTTTCGAGCAATAACGAATTTTTATTTAATCTCATTTTCGACTGTAACAGCTGCTGTGGTTCCTTTTTCAGATTGGCCCAGGAACCAACCTGGTACGGGTCTGCCTCGCCTCTGTTCCTCGGCCTCCGCTGGTCCGGTGGGAGATTGTATGTCCTACACACATACACACACACACGACACGTCTGAAAACACACATACATGCCCGCTCACACATATAGACACTCACATATATGCCGAATGCCCGCACACACACATATAGACACTCACATACATGCCCGCATTTATACATATACCAATACACACACGCGCGCCAATACACGCGCACACAGACGCCAACGCACGCACACAGACGTCAACACACGCACACACACACACACCTATCGCAATAAGTGATTTGTCAAAAGCATAACACACACACACACACACACACACACACACACACACACACACACACACACACACACACACACACACACACACACACACTTACACCTATAGAAATTTGTGATTGCGAAAAACATACTGTGAATACAAGATGCCAAAATTCTTGGTTTTTTTTTTTCCTTCTTCCTAAGTTCCTGAGCCATCACGATTACTGATTGATTTACTTGATAATCTCTGGTAATGGTTTGATTTTTTATTCTATACTAGCTGTATCCGCCCGGCGTTGCCCGTGCATTTAGAAAATGCAGATAAGTGAATAGCGCAGGAATAGTGGTGTGTATAGCAACAAATCACAATAGTAGCAATTTCTAGTGTAGACAAAAAATAGCTTGTAAGTATGTATGTATGCATGTACTATGGTAGAATGTGTATATTGTATGTATGTAAGAATGTGGTATATGCGTGAAATAAGCATGGAGCGCTGTGAACGATGAGGGAATATAAAAATAACAAAAGGCAAATGTGGAATGAATTCATTAGCTTAATGAGTCATTTGCATTTCTTCAATTTAATTCATCCACAAGTGTTGGAAAGTTTCGATTTTGGTCAGGCAGAACGTTCGCCATCTCTTTCTCACTGTGGTTGTTTTTCGAGCAACGATTGGGAAAAGAGAATCGGATTTTTTTCGCTGCCGTGACGAATTTGATTGACAGGTGAAAGTTTCATTCTGTGGGGTATGACGTCATGGTTTGGGCGAGAAGCCGTTGTTTTCTTTCTTTTTTGTTTAGCTGGGCTTGTTTTTGTGCTGAGATTCTTTTGGAAATATGGCGTGATTGGACGAGAGGGATTTGAGTGACAGTTGGCCTGTGAAAATCCGTTGGTGGAATGATGTAACTTGAAATGTTCTAGAATGTTCGATGGGCTTCGATTTGGAACTTTCTGCGGGGTTTGTAACAGAAAAACGGGGAGACGCTATCGAACCGTGATGGTGTGAGGACGTGTTGTGGAAGACTCCTTGTGATGGAGTTAAGCGTCTTCGGGAGATAAAAACCCGGAAATTTATGTAGCCTCGGGGTTGTCGTTGACAATGTTCTGTAATGACTTTTGTGTCTCGACGGAGTATAAAATAGAACTGTAACGATGTATTGTGCCTTTTCGAAGAGGAATAAACTCTACTGATGAAGGATTACCTTTGGATTACTTAATTTTGGTGTGATTATCTACTTCTAGTGTGTGTGTGTGTATTCGCGTAACATTTAGATTGGATTTCCAGACGACCCTCGGTCAATGGATACTGGGACTGAGTGAAAGGACCGGATCATTTCTTGATGGTGAGTCGTTACATTTTTGTTTCTGAACCTCTTACGTTAAAGGGTGCCAAAATTCTTACCAGTAAATGCATATTGTCTTTGTTTATTTTTTTTGTATCGTACTGAGGCAGAGATCAGTCTCAAATCTCGATTAGTGGACATTTCTGATTTAGTGGGAGTTTCAGAGTCACCTGAACCTCCTGCCGGACCTTGGGGCGCACTACGACAATGTACTAGTCTTTGGTCTTATACCGAATCTAGTCGCACCACTTGTGCAATAATTACTTACTTTTTCAAATACTATACGATCACACTTCTTCGTAGGCCGTCTCAACGTGACATTAATTGGTGCCGTGACCAGGATTATTTCTAAACCAGGATAATTGTCATTTTGCTTAGTGATTTTCTTTGGCAATGGTTCACTGGTTGCTGAAAGCAATTGTTTTATGGAACATGTTGATAATTATGTTTCTTTTTATTAATTCGTTTAGACATCTCTGCCTCTAATAAATTTATGTTCTGCTTCACCGAACGACAAAAGAAATCTCATTAAACAACTGTCGCATAAACGATTTTCGAGAACTTTCGTCAGAATTGATTGAATATTTTATTTTCATGTATTGATAATAATGTTTGAAGGTGACATAAAGGTAAATCACATTGTTTGAATTGTGATATCAATAGACTGTTGATAAAATTTAAATATGTTGGTTTTTGAAAGTGTCATATTTGAAAACTTGTAAAAAAAAAAAGAGTCGAAGGTCAAAATGCCACCGAAAAGAAAAGTGACACAGAAGTCTGTGGGTACAGGCGTACAAGCAGTAGGGGATGCTTCAGGAAGCATTTGTAGTAGTACTACACAAACTGTCTCTAGCTCGGGAGATAATAGTGTGGGAAAATCACAGTTCATGTTAAATGTCGCACCTTTTGATGGAGATTCGAGCGTGACGAAGTACTTCGTGGAACAGGTCAAGGACATAATTGAGGTGAATTCTTGGTCAGAGAAGCAGGGCATTTTGTATCTCAAGAGTAAACTAACAGGAGCTGCATTAAAATATGTTTTGGAAACTCCAGATCTAAGATATGCCACTTCGGTAAATAAAGTGACCGAGGCATTATTGTCTTTTTTTAGACCAGTAGAGAAAACTTATTCAATGGTGGATTTTCATGCTTTGACAATGGAACCATCTGAAACGATATTGAGCTTGGCTCATAGAATTAAACTCGTTACTTCGAGTGTCTTTAACATTCAAAACAGAGAGGTATTTGACGAAATTTTATTGCAGAAATTGCTGTCTTCCATTGATAGTAGACTAAGAATAAAAATTTTGGAGTTGGGATTGAAGAATTTTGACGAAGCAATAAAGAAATTGCAAGAGATTACTTTACTTGAGGAAAAGGTGAAATCGTATGATACTGTCAAATTTTCGAGGGATCATGTGTTTGCGTTGGAAAAGAAAATACAGGCACTGGAAGGACAGGGTGATAACTTGAATACAAAAACGGTTGAATCAGATGTGGAAATTAAAGGGCAGGAATTTAGTGGAACGTTAAACGATAAAAACAACTCTGACATTGACTATAAAGTGAATTATGTAGAGGTGGATGAAAATAAATTTGTGCCTAGGGAGGAATCGAAAACAAAAATAATTAAGAAGGGATTTAACAAGATTGTTTGTTATTTTTGTGGTAGAAGTGGACATATCCAGAGGAAATGTTTCGATTATTTGAAAGTAAGTGGGAATGAAAGACGATGGGAGAATAGAAGGTCGAGAGGTAATTTCCCTCGTTTGGGATATAACGCGTACAAAACAAGGTATAGGGGTAATTCAAATTTTGAGCCTCTTGGTAGAACTACCTTTGGGAGAACGCAAACAGGTAATGAACAGAATCGAAATAATTATTTTCTAAGAAATCGAGAGGTGAAGCCAGAATCGGCACATCAGTTTGAAACTTCGAATAGAAATAGAGGTAGAAATCACAGTCAGCTTAATTTCTTGGCGGTAGAGAGGGATAGAGCTAAAGTTCAATTCAATGATGTGGGAACGCAATTTTCGCCAGTTAAAAGCTTTGGTTTTGTGAATGGAGAGTCTATTGATCCTGATGTCAGATTGGAAGGTGTAGTGAATCGTAAAAATTCCTTGTGGGGAGAATTGGGACAGGATGTAACCGCTAGTCTAGTGGGACCAAGTGGAAGTCAAACAGGGGTAAATCCGGAATTCAGAGGAAATTTTCCACAGCCTATTCACAATAGGGTAGAGCTTGTACCTACTTACAACTGTGATTTTGTTACGAATTTTGTACAACCCAGTACATATTCATATTCGAGTGGCTCGAATGTATTTCCCGGTAATATTCCTTTTGCTGGACAATGTGTTCAAAACAATGTGAATCATGACACTCAGAATTTTATTCCGACACATAACACATCAATGTGTTCACAGCCACAGTGGACGAATGGATTCTCTCAGGGTATTCAATATTTTAACCCTGCAGTGCAAAAGAATGTTGGTAATGGAAATTTCATTACACAAGGTAAAAGTAGTGATTTTGTTAAACAAAAATCAACTGGAGTAATTAAGCTAGGTAAAACTTTGGCTACGCAAACATCACCAATTAAGTGAAAAACATCTTTTCCTTCTGTTTTGGCACAGGAATTTATTCCAGCCGCTATTGTTAATGTACAATTGCAAAATACGGGTCATAAGGACTTGTCAGGGAAACTGCCTCTGATAGAAATTCAGATCGGTCAGACATCTTCTGTATTTTTGGTTGATTCAGGAGCAAGCCTGAGCATTTTAAGTGATAGTGTGTTGCAGAGAGTGAAACAACATGCAAAGATAAAAAATTTGGGTAGACATATTACAGTGTCAACTGTCAATTCGACTGTCGAATTTCAGTCATGCGTTGAATTCTCTTTTAAAATTAAAAATCTTTTCTTTAGACATAATTTTTTTACGATGCCAATTAGAGAGGATTCGCCTTTTGCGGGAATTTTGGGCTATGACTTTCTCACAAAGTATAACATGTATGTGGTACCAAAAGAAAATATTTTGTGCTATGATGGTAACAAATTTAGTTTACTGAGGGGTCCTCATGAACTCGAAGTCAATGCAAATGCATGTGACAATTGTAATGCTAGCATCAGCACATTTCCCAGTTTGAGCGTGGAGAATCGCGTTCAGGTTTTTTCAAAACAATTCGTTGAGCCGAATAAAACAGACCTTATTAAGGTATTTGCTCATGGAGAGTATGAGAAAGACTCACAATTTTTGTTTACTATTTGTGACTCAATTCAGTCATGCAAAATTGAGGATTCAATCATTCGTTTTGATAGAGCTTCTAAAGTTCAGTCATGCAAAAACAATTCTTTTTTTTTTATACGTACAAAATACTTCGTCACAAACACTTCATCTAAATAAAAATATGGTGATGGGTCACTTAGCCAAAATTGAGCATATTAAGGAAATAAAAGAAAATTCGGTGCAACATGTCATTAATTCTATTCGAGCATCGGAGGAAGTGTTAACATTACGAGAAAGGGAATTCAACATTTCAAATTTTAAATTGGATCATCTAGACGAAAATCAAATACGGACAATGCAAGAATTACTAAAAAGAAATACACAATGTTTTTCCGGATCTTTGAACTCGTTGGGGCATTCGGACAAAATTAGAGTGGATTTTCAATTTACGCATGATTTCCCGATTAAATCTCTTCCTTTCCCGATACCTCAAAGTCTTCAGCAAGAAGCTAAGAATCAGCTGAGTCAATTGCAGGAAGCAGGCGTCATCTCAAGGGTTCTCAGCGCATATGGATGTCCAATGTTACTGGTGAAGAAACGCTCTGAAGGATCTGAAATTCAGAAGTATAGGTTGGCTCTAGATCTCCGGCTGTTGAATTCCACTATAGTTCATTCTTCTTACCCGTTACCGCGCATACAATCCCTAATTAACTCGTTGTCAGCATACAAATATTTTTCAACGTTGGACTTACATGCTGCATACCATCAAATAGAGTTGCCACAGGAATATCGGGACAGATTTTCATTTGCAACACCGTGGGGAACGTATGCATATTCTAGAATTCCATTTGGTGTATCTAACGGCGCTTCAATTATGCAGAACTATTCAGACACAATATGCGAACAAACTAATATGGATGGAATATTTTGTTACTTGGACGATTTGGTGGTTGCCGCAAACAGTTTTTCAGAAATGCAATCTAAATTGGAGAGACTTTTTGCTGTTCTCACTGAGTTTAATATGACTTTATCACCGAAGAAATGCCAATTTTTTCTGGACAAAATAGATTATCTGGGTTTCTAAATTTCTCAAAATAAGGTATTGCCCATTTCGTCTAACATCATTAAAATCACGTCTTTTCCTCCTCCAAAAACCAAGAAGCAAGTGAAACGCTTCATTGGAATATGTTCGTACTATAGAACTTTGATTCCGAAATTTTCGGACTGGATTCATCCGTTGAATCAGCTGACTCATCCGAAAGCTATTTTTAAATGGACTGATGAGATAAATGAGTGTTTTCAACAACTACAGAAGATTTTTTTCAATAATCCGTATATCGTGCAACCTAATTGGAATGAACAATTCTACATAAATACTGACGCAAGTGGTCTAGCAATCAGTGGTGTGCTGTTACAAAAAAAACAGGGACTGTTCATACCCATATCATTTTTCTCAAAGTTGTTGTCGCCAGCAGAAACTAGATATCCAGCAATCAAGTTGGAATTGATGGCCATTGTCAAGACTTTTGAAGCATTCAAGTCATATATTTTTAATCGTCATGTTTATTTACTGAGTGATGCCAAGAGCCTGAAAGAATATAAGAAAACATCGTCCCCGGCATCGTTAACAACTCGATGGCTAATGACACTTTCACAGTATAATTTTTCTTTTTTGCATTTACCGGGACCAAATAATTCTTTTGCTGATATGCTCTCGAGAACAGATATGTCTAAGAATCAGGTGGATATCACATGTGATCCATCACTTTTAAACGACAAACAAATTAATCCGGTGATCAATACTTCAGATCAGGAGGAAGAATTCTTACCTGATATAGTTGAGGTATATAATGAAAGTTCTAGGAAGTGTGGTGATGCTATTGGTTGTGATAAAAATGTAAATTGTATACATGTGCAGAGTTCTGGTAACTTGTTAAAGCAATGTGTAAACGTGTTAAATTTCATTCACGAAGAAACAGATGCATTGTTGGAGATCACGAATTCGACTTTTCTTAAAGAGCAATTAAGGGATAGGAAGTTATCTTTTATATATAATAACATTTTAAATCGTGTGGTTTCAGACAAACATAGAAAATTTTGTATTCATCCCGATACTCAGCTTCTAATGTTTTGTAAAGATAGTTTGTCAGAGAATGATCAGGAAAATTTAAAAATTGTCGTACCTGACTCGTTGAAACCTAAAGCATTACACATTGCTCATCATTCTCATTTTGGTATAGCCAAAACATATGATTTTCTTTCTAAAAATCTATATTGGGACAAAATGTATGTTGACTGCTTAAATTTTTGTGCTAGTTGCATTAGATGCATTGAGACTAAACCGCATAGAATAAGAAAAGCTCAACTGCAGGAAACTTTTTCACCATTTAAGTGTAACCAATTGGTGACATTGGATATCGTTGGTCCTTTTAGTAATAACAAGTACATTTTAACGGTCATAGATGCCTTTTCTAGACATCTGGAATTGTATGTTTTGAATAATATTACTGCCGTGTCCGTGGCAAAATCTTTCTTTAAGTATGTGACGTTGTTTGGCAGACCCGAATTGGTCCTGACTGATCTTGGTCGACAGTTTAACTGTGAACTTTTTGCTAAGTTTAATCAGCTATTTAACATACAATTACGACACACAACAAGTGGTAATCCCCAGGCAAATACTTTGAGTGAAAGAGTGAATTTAAGTTTAAAAAATTCAGTTAAATCCTTACTAGCATCTGGTCTAGATTTTGACTATGCCGTCGACATACATAAAGCATGTTATAATGCGTCCACTCACTCGACTGTAGAGTTCTCTCCTAATTTAATTCACTTTGGTAGAGAATTGTCTTTGATCACTGACGTTGTAAATTTTAATATTAATCCGTCTCTTGATTCGGCTTTTGAGTTGCATAAAATCTTAGAGCAACTCCAATTTATCTATCGTCAGGTTTACCAGAATTCTGTGGGTAAGAAATTGGCACATAATCAGAAACATAACTCACATTGTAAACCATCTGACATCAAACAAGGAGATGTGGTGTATCTTCGTTCTAAGAACAAATTTAACCCATCCTTAAACGGACCTTTTTTCTGCAAAAGAAGGGTTTCTCCAGTTTTGGTGCTAATCCAGACATTAAATAACAAATGTGCACCTGTCACTAAGGTCCATGTGAATCGGTTGGTAAGGATTCACAAAAGAAGGCAAGAGCTCAAAGCTGCCATGGAGCGAGTTGGAGAGAGTGTTGCCGAGGTTTCGCCGCATCATCCGACCGACGTGCCTGAAGTGGTGGACATTGATTCTGTTGGAGCTGCTGACGCGGAGAACTCCGGATCCTGTGCGGAAGTGCCAGCTGCGAGGTCTTCAGCGAGGGAGGAAAAGCGTCGTCACGAAACTTCTGGTGGAAGGAGGTCGCCGTATTCGCTACGATCAAGAAGAAACTAAGGGAGCAGACCGCCTGTCTTCCAGTTATCTGTGAGGGGATCGCTCATTGATCAGCCCTTCTGACTTCCGTTCCTGTGACATATGATTGCTGCTTCTTCTGGACTTGCCTGAATCTGTGCCTGTCATCATGGGTGATCTTCGTCTGCGTCGAGTTTGCTGGTCATCGTGGATCTTTGTGTCCAGAGCTGGACGTGCTTCTGTTCGTGGTTTTCGGGTTAGGGCAATTGGCTAAACCCGCCTGCTGGACAAGTCTACTGCAGTGTCCTTCATCGAAGTGGTGATCCTTGAAACATCTTGGCCGTTGAGTCACCTGCGAGTGGTTCACCGTCCGCAGCATCGTCGATGGGAGCATCGCCGAGGAATCGGTGTTTCGTCGAGTTCCTCGGGAGTCCAGGAGGCAGGAGGTCGTTGAGGAGTGCGTGTGAGTGATTGATTCATCGGACTGGAAGCATCGGCAGTCATCTATCCTTTTGTCGGAGCACGAGAGTATGGAGAAAAAGAAAAGAAAGGACTAAAGTGACTTTTTTAAATGTTTTGTATATATTTGTTTTTCTCTGATCTATTTAATTGTTGTTTTATTGCTATGTTTAAGAGAAAGTAGGTCGGTGAAGTGTGAATTCATCCCTGTCGCCATCATGCAGTGGAGTTGTTCGAGTTCATCTGGTGCTCGTCATGTTGTCTAGAGGTAGATTTTTGCACAAATTTTTGATTAGGGAAAATCTTTTTTTAGTTTCAGAGGATTTAGATTTTTGCTAAATCGAATGTATGTTGGTGTTCTTTGTTGAAGAAACACAAAGTCGTTTCTTGTCCTTGGGTGGTGTTGAGCAAAGCTGATCGGGGTCTTGTGCCATTGGTTAAATCCCGCAGGTCAGAGTTTGTACAGGAACCTGTGTGTTCATGGCAGCATCCTCGTGAGTTTTAAGGAAGAAGTTTTTCTGTGTTTCCTTTGTTTGTTTTGTGTATGGGTGCACAAACTGTGTACAGGTCATGTGGATGCCAATTTGGTTTGTGATCTGTTAGAATAGAGCATCTGTGTATATAAGTTCAGAGACATGTGTG
The DNA here is from genome assembly GCA_038373865.1 of Uloborus plumipes. Taxonomy (NCBI): domain Eukaryota; kingdom Metazoa; phylum Arthropoda; class Arachnida; order Araneae; family Uloboridae; genus Uloborus; species Uloborus plumipes. The sequence continues at coordinate 39,791 of JAXGGA010000443.1, read as the reverse complement.
TACAGAGGATAAAGTTATCTTGTAAGGCAAAGGAATGTAAATAATTTTTTTTGTTTCGGATCTCTGTGACAAATCAGCAGTGGAATCTTACAATGTGGTGAGAAATTTGTAGGAAAGGGTTAGTTCAGAAAGTGGAGGATTTTCAGTGGCGTTCAGGTTTATGTAGTCCCTTTGAAAAATGTGCATGCACTAGTCAACAGTTTTTTTTAGGTTTTCCCCATTTTGGCATTTTTTGGTGTTATGGTACGTATTCGGGCTTACAAAATTTTGAGTACTCATCCGTTCATTTTGGTCTTCAAAATTGTTTTTGGTTTCGGCGATTTTTTTTATCTATTTGCATTTGACTTTGTTGGTACCTCATCTAAATCAAGCATATCTTGGGCGTCATTGGAAATCTGGAGCAGTCTTCAGTTGGAAATAAGCGAGGGTGTTGTATAAAAATTTCTCACAGAGAGGAGGTCATGTAAATGTGTTGGTGTCAAAGTAAACATGATCAGGTCAAGAAGGAAGAAGAGGACAGTTGTTCTGCTGTATTTTGGTGATGATATATATGTAAATGTGTTATATTTTTGGTCTCTAAGTATATTAAGTTTGTATATTACATGTTAATTGTATTTGATATGTTAATGCTTTGTCAGTAGGTGTTTCGTCTGGACAGTTCGGTAAGTGCGTCGTCTCCAGGGTTGGTTTTTCGCGCTTTGTTCTTGTTGAAAGGGGGAATTGTGGAATGAATTCATTAGCTTAATGAGTCATTTGCATTTCTTCAATTTAATTCATCCACAAGTGTTGGAAAGTTTCGATTTTGGTCAGGCAGAACGTTCGCCATTTCTTTCTCACTGTGGTTGTTTTTCGAGCAACGATTGGGAAAAGAGAATCGGATTTTTTTCGCTGCCGTGACGAATTTGATTGACAGGTGAAAGTTTCATTCTGTGGGGTATGACGTCATGGTTTGGGCGAGAAGCCGTTGTTTTCTTTCTTTTTTGTTTAGCTGGGCTTGTTTTTGTGCTGAGATTCTTTTGGAAATATGGCGTGATTGGACGAGAAGGATTTGAGTGACAGTTGGCCTGTGAAAATCCGTTGGTGGAATGATGTAACTTGAAATGTTCTAGAATGTTCGATGGGCTTCGATTTGGAACTTTCTGCGGGGTTTGTAACAGAAAAACGGAGAGACGCTATCGAACCGTGATGGTGTGAGGACGTGTTGTGGAAGACTCCTTGTGATGGAGTTAAGCGTCTTCGGGGGATAAAAACCCGGAAATTTATGTAGCCTCGGGGTTGTCCCTGACAATGTTCTGTAATGACTTTTGTGTCTCGACGGAGTGTAAAATAGAACTGTAACGAAGTATTGTGCCTTTTCGAAGAGGAATAAACTCTACTGATGAAGGATTACCTTTGGATTACTTAATTTTGGTGTGATTATCTACGTCTAGTGTGTGTGTGTATTCGCGTAACATTTAGATTGGATTTCCAGACGACCCTCGGTCAATGGATACTGGGACTGAGTGAAAGGACCGGTCGATTTCTTGATGGTGAGTCGTTACGTTTTTGTTTCTGAACCTCTTACGTGAAAGGGTGCCAAAATTCTTACCAGTAAATGCATATTGTCTTTGTTTATTTTTTTTGTATCGTACCGAGGCAGAGATCAGTCTCAAATCTCGATTAGTGGACATTTTTGATTTAGTGGGAGTTTCAGAGTCACCTGAACCTCCTGCCGGACCTTGGGGCGCACTACGACAATGTACTAGTCTTTGGTCTTATACCGAATCTAGTCGCACCACTTGTGCCATAACTACTTACTTTTTCAAATACTATACGATCACACTTCTTCGTAGGCCGTCTCAACGTGACAGGCAAACATTATTTTTGAGTTATTACAATTTATTCCTTAAAATTATATATCATTAATTAAACAATTACTACAGTAACACTATTAAACAATATCAATCTCTTAATGCTATAGCGTGAACAATATTTTTTGTTAGTCCATCTTTAGCTAACACAAACAAACTGGATGGTTTACCCACTCGAGAGCATGCCACGTATAATTGTCCGTGTAAAAAACATGGTGTTCTCAAATCTAAGCCACAAACAGACATCGTTTGACCTTGGGATTTGTTGATAGTCATTGCAAATGCCAATCTAATCGGAAACTGAATACGTTTGAATTGAATTGGCACATTTGTAGGTATAATAGGAATCCGTGGTATGAGTATATTTTCACCTCTGAACTTGCCATTTAAAATCCTGGCTTCGATCACGTTTTTCATTAATTTTTGAATGACTAATCACGTACCGTTGCACAGCCGGGGCGGGTTCAAATTACGAAGCAAGATAATTGGAGATCCAACCTTTATTTTTTAAAAATTTGTGTCAATTTAATGGTCGTTCATACCACCCCCGCCCCCTCTCGCAGTGAAAAAAAACTTTATACAGCAGATTTTGCCTAATAACTCAACACTCATGGTGTTTGATACGTTTTATTCGTTTGTAATGATGTTTTTTGGTCACAACCAATATGAAAATCACAAAAAATAGTTACTTTAATTTTTAACATATATTTATCTTCTTCAGAATTTTTGACTTTTAATTGCACCTTGAATTTGACGTAAATGCAAGGTATAAAATACAGAATTTTATAAAGGTACAAAAATTAACATAATGTAATTGATAGTGTATATAATTTTTGAAAAAATAATATAAGTGCCGCAAATCAAAAACCATTTATTGCCACAATCGATTCAAAGCCCCCAAAAATGGCGCAAACGTCCATAAGAAAATTCTACAGCATCGAAGGACCCCATTGCCAATTTTAACAAAGATCCGACCAAAACTGTCATTTTGTACTGTAAAAAAAATATGGGGTAGATTCCCATGAGGGGATGTACCTGCATAAGGACATTACAATCATTAAAATCATTCAAAAAAAAAAAAAAAACATGCAGCTGTTCGAAAAAATCCTTGCCGGCTTGGATTCGATCTCATTCCATCAGGAACTTCAACCTGACGCGCAGAACCACTTGACCATCGGGTCGCTCGTTGAAGCAAGGATTTACGATAACACATATTGTATCGGCGAGCAGCGATCTCGAGAAGAAGTTTTATAACTAATTTTTTAAAATTTTTCTAATTCAAAAATCGAAAATCGGGCTTCGAGGTCTGGTGGCCAGCCCGTTTGTGCTTCCGTGTAAAAAATTCCAGGTCCCTGCGTGCGATAGATTTGGCTGGAGAGCTCGGTCAGACAAATGGACAGACAGACACATTACACTTGCTTTTATTATTATAGATTTCTGTGCTTATAATACAAAGTCTTTTTGCTTGCACTCACAACTCTCACACCCATACACATACACGCACACGCCCAAAACACACCGAGTATTACGACAAACCACCGCTCTTGTTGAGGGGCATGTTCGCGGAGATTTGTTGCGTACTGAATGCTGCTTTCGTCTGAAAAGGATTGTGAAAATTCTATAATGTCGGGTATAAACAAAGTCGATTCCGAGAACAGGAGCCATTTGTAGAAACTAAAAACCCAACTAGTGGGGTTCTTTCTCAACTCATGATTGATAAAAATATAATTCGAATTCAAGGTGTCATTTTTTTAATATTATTATTGATTGACAAGTAAAAATATGAGCCTCAAAAGTCATTGTACAGTATCATCTATCCCAATATATATATTCTCATGAGAAAGAATTTCCTTGGAACTTCTAGTGTGCTCCAGTGTTTCTACACTTACATACTGATACTCTATGGTTGAATAGTACGGCATTTGTTTATAATTATGGTAATTGTAAATTGCCAAAACAAAGAGTGTCTTGTTACTTGTAGAATATCTCAGGTTTCGTGAAGGAAAAAACTAGTTATTAATGAAATTTACTTTAGATATTAAAAAAAGAGTCTATTTTTCAGTTGCCTTTTTTTCACTTTCCATGATGATTGCTGATGTTTCAAAATTTTCCTTCTAAATCATTTACTTTAAAGATTTGGACAATTATCGGTCTATTCTATGTCCCTAAATTTCGATGAATGATTAGAAGTAGACCAATTTAACAATATTTCTTCCTGAGTGTGTAATGTTGTACTTTTAATCGAAGAAATGTTGCTACAAATTGTCCGCGTGCTTAATTATACCAACGATATTTAAATTTAGCTTTTTGTTTCAAAACATTAGCACTACTATTACTATTGCTTTTATTTATTTTTATTTTCAGAAACAGTGCTTTTGTTTCAATTACTAATTACCCGAATTAAAATTGCTTTTTAATTTATGTATTTTAACATATGTAAAACCGGCCACCTTGTCTGGTGGTCAGAGAAGCCTGACATTGACGGGGAGATTTCGATTTTAAATCCCGAATCTTCCATGGGTGTACTTTCTCTCTCCTGAGTTTGTTTTCATTTCTCTGTGTTTTGTAAGTCCTTTGTCTTGCTGTTTTTGTATTGTACCCTGGTATTTGTCTTGTTCTATTTTTATTGTATGTAGTGTTTTGGTGTCTTGAATAAATTTGGACACCGACTCCGACTGCCGACTTACGAAAAGACCCTGGCAGTCATTCTACGGCAGTCGGTAAGTGCACACTTTTGAGTTTGTCCTTTTCTTTTTATAAATGTGTTGTTATGTGGTGAATCGTTGTCAACCTCATAGACGAACTCTTATGGCATGCGCGTACTGTAGAAGTCAGACTTTAACCCAAATGACAATGCAGTTTGAAAAGTGAAACAGCTCACCTCAAATTACCTTGCTACTGTCCGTCCGTGAAGGCCGCGCCTATCACTAACGAACTATTCCACTTAAAAAAGGGGGTAATGTGTTGGGAGTGGGAACTTTCAGCAGTATTCAATTTAAAACTTGCATTTGCTGTCCTTTTGACATATTCAACTAAACTATGTATTTGAAATTAATATCGTTCTATGTTGGATACGGCTCAAAATGTTTCTTAAGATACTTGTTATCTTACCTATCACCCCTATTTCGGTAAAATCAGAGAAGACTTGACGGATGCGTAAATACGTGGAAGGTTTTACCTAAGAAAAATCAAACAATAGCTAGCCAAGACGGGAAAAACAATAACAATATAAGCGAAAAATGTAATAACAAAAAAAAATTAAATGTTCGTAAAATTATCGAATTAAGTGACATTATAACCATTAAAACTCTTCCCATTTTGAAAATGTCCCAATTTTGATTTAATTAGCAGAAATTGGGAATTTCAATTTGACAAAAATTTGAAACTTTAACTTAATTGGAAACTTGATCCGGTTGATAAAAACTGATGATTTAATTTCAGTTGAAAAATACCATATCACCATCGACGTTAAAATACTAAGAACAAGATCAGAAACAAAACTCGCAATTGCTCAACAAAATAATTGTCAGATATTGTTTCTGTCGAGGCGCAAACTTCACTTTTCCATCGAAATTTGAACGCAGTTTAGGGCATTATGTACTAATTAACGCTTGTTGCTACCTCATTAAAAGCAATTATTTAATTACTATATGCTAAAATTATGTATGCTCTGAAGTGATGAGCAGTGATTTGCGAGTGGTGAAGGGAAACTAATTAATCGAATTTCAGAAGCCCTTTAATCAATTTAGAAAGTTCTTCAAAATAATTTCCTTGTTATCGGAGCATCAAAGTTTCCCGCATCTACTGGAATTATCCTTTTTTATCAGTTTAATGAGAACGTATTTAAGCGCAGTTTTTAGTCCTTAATTGTATTACGGATTTAGGCGCTGTGTGCTGCTGAATCAATAGTGAGTTGGCTGAAATGATGGTACGTCTAAAACCATTAGTTAAGTTTAATTTTAGGGAAAATTAACTGTTATTTAAACAGGTGCGTTTGTATTTATACGTTTACTGTTCTTTTTCAAAATAAAAAGATTTTTATAAACACGTGTAATAAGTTTTCATTAAAGAAACTTCAGAGCCTTAATTAATACAGTGAAACTTTGAAATTGAGATACTTGCACATCTGCGCAGTGCCGGAAAAGTTGAACTTTAGGGCACTCTGTTTCGTAAGTGGAGTTAAGTAGTTTCGTAAGTAGGGTTAGCCCCTTAAAGCAAATTTTTTCCCTTATAAAAACAAGATTTTTTTTTCTTTTGACAGAAAATAAACATACAAATATAGTGTAAGTTATTCTCCGCATTTTCAGTTAGAGTGGGAAGTGACTAGAGTACGGGAGGGGAGGGGAGTAAAAGTAATATTTAAAAGACATTATACAAACAATGTACAAACGATTTAATTGCGTGTTCATTTTCAATTTTAAATTATTCGAATGAAATAAAATTGTCATGCTTGCAAGCATAACATAATAAAAATGAACAGAATACCAGTCACACACATAAGAACTTCTTTATAATAGAGAATTCCTCAAAACCCTACAGCTAATCATTGAAATGCATCCTAAGATTGGGGTAAGATCCCTAAATGCAAACGTTTTGAAGTCATAACTTTTCAGAGGTTAAAAAAAAAATTCCAAGCGAAACGTATTTTTTTAATCCATATTTTGTTGATAAAATAGTTTGTTAAAAATGAAACCAATTCAATATTTAACATAAAATAAAGTTGAAAACTATGTCGCTTTTCCCCAATACGCCATAATTATAATCTAGACTTATACTAGAACAGATTTTAAACTGACATTTGAAAAGAACTAACGCTCGGTCACACGGTTGTGAAACACGGTCACAGTGCGGGCTTGTTAAGTGCAAGCGGTTCATGGTGAGAGTTTATACCTGACACTAGGAATCTCAGAATGAGGAATTTATCAAAGACTTTCCTAAATGGAATATCCTAAGCTTCTAAACCCGACTACTAATCTGGACTTAAAGTCTGTAAATTCCTGTCGTACAGCCATAAGCAGGTTCGAAGCCTTTTACATGCAACGCATGAGTACAAATGTGGTCAAAAATGGGTCACCTTGTCTGGTAGTCAGAGAAGTCTGACCGGGATTTAGGGGTCCCGGGCTCGAATCCCATAGCTAACATGGATGTACTTTCACTCTCCTGCGCCACTCCTTTCTTTGTGTGAATGTGTTGTTATGCTGTGAGTAGATGCCTACCCTATTAACGGGTCCTTGTGACATATATGTGTTCTGTGGAAGTCGGAATTCACACTAAATGAAGGAACAGTTGGTAGGAGCCCTATATAAGGGGAGCTGACTTATCCGACATTTTGGTTCCAAAAAGACACGTGTGGTTCCACTGGTATGTGTACAAAAACCGCGTTGAAGAAAACTGGTGCAATATATACTAAAAATTCAGATAGCCGACTTAATTGAAGTTTAACTGTTCCAACTAATAAAATAAGGATATTTCATTCTTTAAAATTGTAGACAAGCAACAAGGATGAAAATGGGTTTATTTACCAGAAATATTTCCTCATAAGCTAGTATTTAATTTGGGAATTCAGTTATCTTACTGGATTTACTCAATGTGGCATATTTTGACGATATAGCTACCATTGAAACTAACGAATTTCCAAACACTTTAAACGAGGTTGGATCCAAAGCCGTCTTGGAACCAAAATGTCGGATAAGTCGGCCTGTCCTCTATAGAGGTTCTAACAGTTGGAAAAGTGAAGCAGCGCACCCCAAATTGCCAGCAAAGCTGACTGGCAGGGGGTAGGGCAAGACTTACTGAACACAGTAGTTGGCACAAGACAACGACAACAGCTTGAGTACAAATAAAAACTCTACCACAAAACTCTTGACATACACAATTTTTGTGTGACGCTTTTAACATCTCTATGGTTTCATTTTTTTAACCCGTGACTATTGTCACTTCAGTGTGTGTGTGAATATAGTAAATATGCGTATTTTTAGTTTCAGAAGCAATATAAAAGTGGTGAAAAATTATTCAAAAAATCTTGGAATAATGAATAAGCATCGTTATATACAGGAGAAAAAATTCGTGCTTGTTGGGAATGAAAAAAAAAACATTGCTGGAGCAATAATTTTTTTTAAGTAATTACTTAGTCTATTCATTAAAAGATTTTCTGTAACTGCATTTGAGTTTGGCGCTTGTCATAACTCATATAAAAAACATTTTATCAGATATTTTATTCTTTACACAATTTCATTAACGTGATTAGTATGGTTTCACTATCTGTAAAAACATTAAACCTATTTGTATCATTTCAGTAAAATTATATTAATCAAGTAACAGAGTTAATAGAAATGATGTTTAACAGAAATGAGAAGTTTTTTTGAACAGATCTAAGAGGTAATTAATTAATTAATTAAGTGTCATCCTGTTTCTGCTTTTTATTCATTTTAAATAATACTATGAACAGATGACAAAAAAATTGTTGTGTTATACAACAAATCCAGTTGTCTAAATATGTTTCATTATTTTGATGGTAATATTAAAATGGCTACTAATTAAGCTTATTAATGTCAGCAATATTTTCTACATTCAGAATGTATGCAACATCGAGGTAAATTATATTAGTCTACGAAGAAACGGTTAAGCACCAGGGTGATATTATTAATTAGACTCGCTAATTGCTTTACTTTTTCTCTTTTACGACAATTGATAAATACAGGCGGTAGATTTATAATGTATTTCAAATATAAATAAAATTTAAAAACAATAGCTTTGTGTTTGTTGACTATGTTTTTATGCTCTCGTTTTTAAAGTAAAAACATGTCTTATTTCTCTCATAAGCCTCTGATAGTACAACACATTAAGAATTCAGACATGTTATCTTAGAATCCAGTTCGAATATTGCTGCATTATAACAGTTGAAAAAATTCTTGTTATGTGATGAAATATTATTAGTGCTATAAATAAAAAAAATACTACTTTTTCCCCAAGATGGCTGCTTAATACCATTTCAAATCAATACAGTTTTTAGCCTACTTTCCCGTTAAAAAAAAAAGAAAGACGAAAAAAGTATGAAAAGTAGCTTAATGCATCGAAAAAATATCGCCAAATCCCAAAAATATCGCCAAGTTAAAAAAATAAATAGGTAAAATGAATATCGAAAAATTAAAAATTTGAAAGTAGGGTATTGAGATGGGGAATTTGTGTGTCGGTCTGTCGGTCGGTCGGTCGGTCGGTCGGTCTGTCGGTCTGTCTGTCTGCCCCCCCCTAATAACTTTTGAATAAACATTCCGATTTGGACAATTTTTTTTTGTTGGAAAGATCTCGGCGAGTACAGCTCATTCGCATATTTGATTTTTTGATTTGAACAATTTTTGGTTCAACTTTGAGCCGTTCAAACAACCGGTCCCGCGATACTAACTTTTGAATGAACAGTCCGATTTGAACAAACTTTTTTTTGTTCGAAAGATCTTTTCAAGGATACTTCATTCCCGTATCTACATTTTCGATTTGAACGATTTTTCGTTCAACATTGAACTGTTCAAACAAGCTCTCACCCCTAATAACTTTTGAGTGAACAGTCCGGCTTAAACAAACTTTTTTTTGTTCGAAAGATCTCGGCAAGGATACTTCATTACCGTATTTAAATTTTCAATGTGAACATTTTTTCGTTCAACATTGAACCGTTCAAGCAACCTTTCTCCACCTAATAACTTTTAAGTGAACCGTCTGAATTGAATAAACTTTTTTTGTTCGAAAGATCTCGGAGAGACTCATTCCCATATTTCACTTTTCAATTTGAACTATTTTTCGTTCAATGATGAACCGTTCAGAAAAATTTTTAACATGAGCGCCTACTGGGAAATTTAAATTGAATGTTGATTCTGAACTTAAAGGCGGATTTCCTTCAAACTAACTTTGTAAGAAAACGGTTTTGATAAAAAATGTATGTTAAGTACTTTTCTGAAAAATCTTCTGTGAGGACTCTGATTCCGACTCCGACTCCGCAAACATGGCGGAAATGCAGGCTCAGAAAAAAATGACTGACTGGGCAGACGATTTTTTGTTTATTTATTCTTTTTTTTTTGTTTAATTAATTATTATTATTTTTATTTATTTATTTATTTATTTATTTATTTTTTGGCAGACGATATTTTTTTTGATTACAAAAATTGTTCATTCACTAGAGCATTTTATTCTTTATTTATATTTAATAACTGGCAACGGATTAAAAATAAAATTCGAGACATTTTATTAACGAACGAGGTTTTTTTTTTCTTTGATAAAATGTGTTTTGATGTTCTTTGTACTTTTATTTTATTTATTATTTTTTTTCTTTTGAAAAAGATTGTGAAATTTTTCTACGGAAGAACTATAACAGTTACATTCTTTAAAAGGTGAGACAAAACTTTATTTACTCGTTTATTTACTTTTTACGTGTCCATTTCATCTGATTAGAGGGGTATATTTTACTTTTAGAAATCAGCTTTAAGTGCTATAAAGGTATGTTTGACATAATTTTCAGTTTCAGATATTCAAGAGAATATTGATTAGATGCTAGAATGCCGATGTCGATGTACGGGAAAGTAGGCTCGTTTAGTTCTTGACAGCACTTCTTGTTCTTAACTATTTAGTTATTCGGTAGCCCATACATGTTCTCCACGAGGCGTACTTTCCCGCAAACAAGGGTTAAAAAATTAGATCAATTTTCTTTCTCAAATACCTGCGGAACTGAAACGAAATCCAAGTAAAAATGATATGTGTTGTCAAATATAATTTACTGGTAAGAAGAAGTTAATAAATTTTTGAGAAGTTTGGCTATTCAGTTTGAAAATTTTGGTACAGTTCAACGACATTAGTAATTGACTTTTTGTGACAGGCCAATCACTCAGTGGCCAGGTGACCAGACATTTTCCATTGATGAGCGGTTCAACAGAACATGCAGGATTTAGCAATTGCCAAACGACGTTTGCAATAACTACAATAAATATTGAAGATAAACATTTAATTTGTACAATTATTCAATAATGATAATTTCATTTTTCAAGTGAAGTAGAAGAATTAATAACATTTAAAATTAGAAATTAACTTTTTTTTTTTTTTTTTTGCAAACAAAGTGCAGAAAAAGCAGTTGTCGGAATGACTTTGAAATTTTTCGGAGGGGTTTGAACCCTACAAACCCACCTCTTAAATACGATCCTGAGGATCAGGGTCATCCCGAACATCTCTTTTAAACAACATTTAAATACTTAATGATTTGTATCTTTTAAAATGAAACAGCAGATGTTCTTAAAAATACAGTTTCCTGTGAAACATGCGTATTGACGTTTTCAATTTTCAAAATTTGAATGCCAATACTATTGACAAGCGATGAATACTTTTGCACAATACTTTCAACAATGACACTTCTGATAGGAAAACACACTTTTCAACTTTTAAATGACTCTTGCATAGAAACTTCGCTATTTATTAGCATGATTTCTTACGTGCTTTGAAAGATTTGGATGCAAGAAATAAACTTCATTCAAGCATGCACAGTAGTAAAAAGAGATGGTGATTAAAAATACAGAATAATTGAATTCAAAAGTCAAGTATGTCACAGTTCTATTTTTTTCCACAGTTAAGTTTATTTCGTGTGTGTAAATGCGAGTTTTTTGTTCTATCGTTATTTTCTGCTCTTTTTTTGAACAACAACGATTTCCATTTGCTTTCACTTAATCGAGGGATTGTACCACGGTTCCTTTTTCAGATTGGTCCCAGAACCTCCGCGAGCACCACTGTCCACCATTGAGAAAGAACAATGGTGGAGAAAGTGAAGTCTTCAATTTTTGAAACAAAGATCTCAAGTCACGTGACATATTTTACAGTAAATCATTGGTATAAGTCGGGTTCTTTTCGCTGACTGTACGCAGAACGTGTCTCTCATTCGCCAATGTTGAATCATGTGACTTGGGTTCTTTGTTTCAGCTTTTTCTAAGCCAATGATTGGACTTACTCCCTCCATTAACAAGTTTCTGTTCTAAGCTGTCCACCGGCCCCTGCTGCCTACTGCCGGTGGGGCAGATAATCCTCTGACTCTCTGCCTCCTCTCCTCCTGGCGGCCTCCCTCTGCGTGTGTCGGCACCCATCCAACACACACACATACACACAAACGCACAAACGCCGACATATACACATAGTACACCAATACACGCACACGTCTACACATACCAAGCACACACAAACACGTCTACACATACAAGCACACACAAACACGTCTACACATGCAAGCACACACAAACACGTCTACACATACAAGCACACTCAAACACGTCTACACATACAAGCACACATAAACACGTCTACACATGCAAGCACACACAAACACGTCTACACATACAAGCACACTCAAACACGTCTACACATACAAGCACACACAAACACGTCTACACATACAAGCACACACAAACACGTCTACACTTACAAGCACACACAAACACGCCTACACATACAAGCACACACAAACACGCCTACACATATACGCACACACACATACGCAACACACTTGCCACACGCACCTACACTCACAGAGGCCTACACACACACACACACTACGTAACCCTACACACACATCCGCACACATGCACACACAGAACATCGTAATGCTTTCACAATGCTGCCAGGCTAGGCTTGTCCGACTATAGTTTTTATACCAAACCTCTGGTAGTAAGAATCATATAGGATTCGAAAGGAATGTATAAAATTTAAGAAGCTTAGAATGCGTATTAGCTAGCAAGCACAGTTGATACCTTTTGCAGCTGATAAATGTTCTGTTGCAAATTTCTTACTAATGGATGACGTATGATACACTCTCCTGCGAAGATTTCTCTAAAAGAGACACATTCAATAAAGAGGATACTTCAAAATAGGAAAACGATATTCCAATGCTTCGCCATTATTAACTTCCCAACGATATGTCGTTTTATAACCATCGTTGATGTTCGTAGAATTTATGTTAGCCCAGTGTGCTTAATCAGCATATCTGTTCGAAAATATTTAAACCTTATTTCCACGACTGACAGAAATTCCTCTCAGAATACTGCAGTGCATCTGATAAACGAAAGGTTTTTTTTTTTTTTTTAATAATGGGATTGATCTAAATATAAAGTAATGATATTAATATTCTGTACCACGTACTTAATCGTAAATACTCGTAAAAAGACGAAGATTGTGTCCTGAAAGAGAATTTTTTAAATTTTGTGTTTAAGTAGAACTTGTTTTTGTTAACGTAGATAATTATTCTAGAACAATTCGAAGATGAAAATAAGGACTAAAATAAACAAAATTTAGAAGCTCGTTTTTCATTTTAAATCTCAGACATGGTTATTAATGATAAAAATCGAGAAATTTAAGTTTTGAAAAAAAGACTTAATTCTTACTTAAAAATAATGCAACGTAAATTTTTGTCTAAGAAAGAAGTGGACTTCTTTTTCATCCTAAGAACACTCAATAAAATTCCGTTTTTTTATAAATCGAAGAAATTCTATTTAGCATATAGGATAGGTTGCACGAAGGCGCCGTAGTTTTTTAACTTTATTTTATAATAGCGGTACCCGCACGGCTTTGCCTGTGGTATAAAATTAAAAGTTCATTTGTAAATGAATTGATATAGCAGAAAAAATGCTCTATTTTAGTTATAATTCAACTATAATTCCTTCAAAGTATGATATAACAATCTGGTTAGGAACCCCACACTACTTCCTTTTACGTGTAAATTTCTTAATTGAAACTTAAGTGCTAAAATAGTGCTTGGAGTAAGCAAGATAACAATTCAAATATTTATATCCCTAGTTTGCTACGAAACAATGCAAACAATTTTTTGCAATGATTAATCTCCTTATCATTGCTGATTTTAACACCATTCAGTGGATTTTTCGCAAAATATCGCCGATAGCGCCAAATTGAACCCAAATAAAAAAATAACAATTTTTTTTTGCCAAATTTGTCTCCAACTTGGCGATATATCGCCAAATTGGCAGCAAATACTTGGCGACCAAAAGCTTGGTGATATATCGCCAAGTGGTTTCGCCAATTCATATCACTTTTGTCTGTATTGAAATTAACACTGATTTACTCCATAAAAGGGGTAAAACACCCCCTTAGGACATTCGAATGCAAGGCAAAGGGGAGATGCACAAAAATAAGCCAAAAGAGAAAACAAGAACAATTTTGTTGCTTACAGAAACCAACAGAAATCTTACCAAAGATTAAAAAGAAGAAGAAAGTTTTCTTTCCTAGCTTTAAAAACAAAACAATGCATTTTCCAAAATGAAACACTTTGAAAAGAACGTTGCAGTATCGCAATTTATACGATATTTGGTTTTGGGTACCCCTTTCACGCTAAATGAGTGATAGACGTGCCAAGCGTGGTAACCCTACCTATTTTGCGTTTTTTCTCTCGGAGCTTTCAACTCCGGGAAACGCGCCAGTTGGTGACTTTTTGAAAATGCGTCAAGCAGGGTTCCAAAGCACATTTTCACCGGGAAAAAGACAGGGTTGCCAGAGAATTGAAACAGAAAAATACTACGCCTCCTCTAAAAAAAAATACTACAAAATACTACTGTTTCCAAACGTTGCCAAAATCAATATTGCTAAAATGCGAAATCTATGAAAATGAAAAAAATAATAATAATAATAAAAAATCTGCCAAACCTTTTAATTAAATCATGAAAGTATATTGGAAACAGGGTTGCCAGAAAAATACTACGCTCCTCATTTGGACCGAAAAAATACTACCGTAGCATCAAAAATACTACGTCTGGCAACGCTGGAAAAAGAACGAAAGAAAAAAAGGGATGAAAACGTAACCATGGTAACAACATGAAAAGTTGATTTCCGTTGATAAAATAATTCACTTCATCTCTATTTTCAAACAAATTTCATTCTCGAGCGCAACCATTTTAGAATCGTTTTGCTTGCTTTTCTGAAGGTAAACCTTGAATTTCCAGGATTCTAAAAATAAGTATTACAACTCTTCTAATGCTCGTAGAAACTTCAAACTAACATCATTTTTAGCAGAAAATTTCAAGCTTTCGAATGAGATAAGACTTGAAAATGTGTATGAAATATTTCTGCCCTATTTTATCGAATTTTCGCTAAGAATTAGAATAGAAAAAGAACGAAACAGAATTTTCGAAAAATCGCTTCGTAGTGCATAACCTCATGCTACAAACTAATTTTGTGCCAAATTTCATAAAAATCAACCCAGCGGTTGTGGCGCTACGCTCGTGACAAAAAGACAGACAGACAGACTCACCTTCAGCTTTATTATTAGTAGAGATAAAGTAGCATATTGTGTTTTTGTTTTTAACCAACCAATTTATCAGTGGGCTTTTGCAATTGGTAGAAACATAAGTTTCGCTTTGAAAAACCATTTTTTTTTCAATAAAATTTAATAACTTGAATACCAACTTGTTAAAATGAAATGCATGAATGAAATTAAAACTAGCATAAAGTAGTATTTTACCGTCCCTAAGCCAAGGCTAATGCAGAAACATGCAATATACCGCCTCATGCGGTATACTGTATATTAAGATTGTATTTACTTCCCGCAGCAATTAAACCACAGGTTTTACCATACTTTACTTTGTATTTAAAATGTTACGTTTTCCTTTCATACATATTTTCACACAATTTCTTCTCCAAAGCTGTAGTTGGTTTAATATATTTGGATGTGATCAACTTTTTATTTTATTTATTTTTTTTTTTTTTAGCGTCTTCTTTTCCATTGGCCTTGTTTAATTTTATTTGCTTGTTTCTCATGTCTTACTTTTCTTTTGTCTGAGGATGTCAGCTTTTGTGCATCCTGCCTCCACTTTTTCACCTTCTTTCCTAGTAAGATGGCACTGGTAACATTTTGTAGGATTATTTCCTTCTCCAGTTCTTGTCGAAAAACTAGAACATCTTACCCCCGAAACATATTCGTCGTCTTCCTTCAAGAAATTGCCTAATATGCCGCTTAATTCAGCACAGCGCAGAAGAAGCACACGAGCTCCATAACGTGTCTAATAAAAAAACCCACACTTTAATCTTGACAGGCAAGCGATTTTTCTACTATCAAAACTACGGCAAATTAGACTAAGTGAAATACTGAAGTTTTAATACAACGTTAATTAAGCACTAATGCGCAGGGATACTGCATTATCCCTGTGTATTAGTGCTTAATTAACGTTGGATTAAAACTTCAGTATTTCTGCACTAAGGTATTTATTTTCTTAGGTGAAAAATGCTGGGATATGATTTCGGGTACACATCAGAACAATATTAATGACAGTCATATAAAGTTACAACTTAAAACTGATTATTCAACAAAACTACAAACTAAGCTACAGTTAACTCACCGGCAAAACTGTATTTGTTCCATGGCTTTGGTTTTTCTACTATCAAAACTACGGCAAATTAGACTAAGTGAAATATTGAAGTTTTAATCCAACGTTAATTAAGCACTAATGCGCAGGGATACTGCATTATCCCTGTGTATTAGTGCTTAATTAACGTTGGATTAAAACTTCAGTATTTCTGCACTAAGGTGTTTATTTTCTTAGGTGAAATATGCTGGGATATGATTTCGGGTACACATCAGAACAATATTAATGACAGTCATATAAAGTTACAACTTAAAACTGATTATTCAACAAAACTACAGACTAAACTACAGTTAACTCACCGGCAAAACTGTATTTGTTCCATGGCTTTGGTTTTTCTACTATCAAAACTACGGCAAATTAGACTAAGTGAAATATGCTAGGATATGTTTTCGGATACTAACCAGAACAATATTAATGACAAACTCATATAAAATTACCACTTAAAACTGATTAATCTTCAAAAATGATGTCTATGCTCGCAATGTGCACGCTCCTTCATTCTAACTTACCGGTAAAACTGTATTTGTTCCATGCTTTTCTCTGAAACCCATGATACTGCATCTTGTACAATACGGCGGCTTTCACAAATCTACCCTATGAGTTACTCTATGTTTTACTCCATTTACTTTCCTTTTTTATTTTTTTTATTTTTTCTTGTTTTCAATATTTTATACCTTTTTTTTTTTTTTTTTTTTGATGCTAAAAGCAATGAATTTCATGGACTTAAAACTATTTTCTTAAGTAAAGCAATTTTCCCAATTTATAAGCTACAAATAGAAGACTACACAGTAAAATTTCTAATAATATTTAAAAATTTGAAAATTGTCAAATATTTGATTTTTTCCTTTAGTTGGACTGCTTCTTACAAAATATTTTTAATAATTATTGTATAGCATTTACAATTAAGAAACAGCCTTGTTTAAAAATAGATTTTTCAATAATTTGGTGGAAATTAATAATAAATATGACAGCTCGTTGAGCATACGAGAGTTTTTTGTCTCGTGGCATTCATTTTCGAAGCTTTAGTTGTGTTTTAAGAGTCAATGATCGTTTGCTTATTCATACAGGGAAGGTACAGGCGCCAAATTTCGAGTAAATTTATAGACGAACATAGCAGGTAGGACGGTTTAGAAACAAACTGAAAACGAAATTAAGGACCGTCAAAAGTGGCGTTTTGTCCTGAGAGCTCTATGTGCTGCTAAATAAAATAGCGGATAAGAACTGAACGAAAAACACCATTAATAAACAGTTTTTTGAACAAAAAATAACATTTTGATAAATATTTTTCGTTACAAGATTGCTCAAATTTAAAGGATGTCAAATAAAGTTGCCATTACGTAATCAATGAGCAAAGTATAAGGGATATTACAGATTTTTCAATTCATAAAGTGTTTTCAAGTTGAGTAAAATAGTTTGTAAAATTATCAAACAGGCGTTATTTAACATTCTTATCAAACATATAATTAAGTAGAAGAGTTTACTTGTGTAATAAAACGCACTTGGCACAAAAAGAAAATAATGTATAAACCATAAACATGACCCCATATGACACGAAGAGACAAGAAGAATAGTTAAGCTTTTATTCGTAGAAAATGCCGTATCAAGAACCATAAGTCTTAAAATTATAGGAGAGTCTTAATCTGCTAAATTAGAAAACAAATATAATGTTTTCCTTTTCAACATTTTTTTCTTACATTGATCAATAAAATTACATTCATGTAATTTTAGCAGGAACAAAAATTATATTCATTCATTTATTCAAGCTCTAGAAAACAACAAAATTACCATTTTTCACAAATAACAATAATTTCAAAACAGATAAATTAAGCATAAAACGCATTTCCCATGGAATGCATTTTTATTTTATAAATTTGAATGATTTCACAATGTATCATATAAAATGGTTTTAAATTAATGACCGAAAGACATTATGCTATAAATAAATTATTATATAGTTTCTTGATTTAATGAAAATGATTTTTTTCTACTTCAGCGCCATTTATTTCTTTAGACTTTATTAGCGGACGTTAAGTAATGCCTGAATATTTTTTTCTATTAACTAGAAAACAAATCTCCTATCTTCTTGGCAAATTACTTTTCCAAGAGGCCTCCAATTAATAAAAAAGTACGAGATTAAAATATTTCCTCAGCACAAAGCTGAAAAAAAGGAGGTGGATATTTGATCAAAATGCCTTTTATGGGCTGTTTTTGTTTGTTGTGTATGTATTTCTTATTCTAGTTCTTCAAAGAAACGGGACGTGGGCTTTTTGAGCTTGAACTTAAAATGTTTTCACCTTCTGTGCATTGTTAATACTTTTCTTAAAAATTAAAAAAATATATTTATTTAGTTTATTATTATTTGTTAAATGTAGCTGTTGAAAAGCAAGCCCGTCATTTAGGGGGGTCAGGGAGGGGTCAACTCCTACCTGGCTGTGGGAAGTCAATGTACGAAGGTTGTCTGAAAAGTTTTCGACCTAACATAGATAAAATAATTTTATCGTCCAAACTGGCTGTTACTTTTTGACATAGTCTCCTTGTAAGTCCACACACGTTATCCAGTAATGCTCCCACCCTTTTAACCCATCCAAAAGTAATAATGAAAATGTGTACTCAAAAAAGCTGTTGATAAAATTTATGACCTCCTCATTTGAAGAAAACCTTTGTCCTCCAAGTGCTTCTTTCAGCTTAGGGATCAAGAAAGGGTCGCTTGGGACCAGGTCTGGTGAGTAAGATTTGTGTTGAACGATTTCAAGCCTTAACTCGTGATTTTTGGCCTTTGAAACAACTGAGGTGTGAGCAGGAGCATTTTCTTGATTTTCTTGATGAAAAAGAACTTTTTTATTTTTCAAATGCGGCCGTTTTTCTATTTCCTCCTTCAATTTGTCAAGGAGAATAGAATTGTATGTTCCTGTTATGGCTTTTCCCATTTTAAGATAGTCAATGAGTATCACTCCATGGCTATCCCAAAAAACGGTCAGCATCACTTTTCCTGCAGAAGGAACTGTTATGACCTTTTTTTGGAGCTGTTCTCACTTTGCCGTCCATTGTTTTGACTGCGTTTTTGTATCTGGAGTGTACTGATGAATCCAGGTTTCATCCACAGTGATAAGTTATCGGAAAAACTCTGGTTCATTGTGCCAGAAGTGCGCTGCAAATGTTCATTCGGACACGTTTCTGGTCAAATTGAGCAAACGCGGCAGTCAAAGTGCAGCCAGCTTCCGCGAGCCTAATTTCTCATTTAAAATGTGGTATGCGCATTCCTTAGAGATATTCATAGTTTCTTCTATTTATCTCACCTTCAATCTGCGTCATCCAGCACCATTTGACGAGCTTTAGAAATGTGTTAATCAGTGGTAGCAGTTTTAGGTCGACCTGAGCGTTCATGAACACTCAAGCTGGTAAGGATACGTTTAAATTCCGCTACCCAAAATTTTACGGTTGTAGACGATGGTGTAGAGCTCCCATATACAGAGTCCAACTCCTTTTTAATTTGTGCGGGCGTATTTCCTTTTTAAAATAAGTATCGAATCAGAGCTTGATATTCGATATTTTCCATTTTCAAAAAAACTGTTGGAGGAACTCACTAGTATGGCTGTCACGCACACAATATGAACTAAAAATGACCAAAATTACGGCTCCAAGTTTCTAAAAGACTCCTTAATAAGAACATTCCTCTTTGTTTCAAAAGTTTTGCCCTTTTCATATCGAGGTCGGAAATTTTTCAGACAGCCCTCGTATTTACATGTAAGTGGACGCGGTTTTGCCATTTTTTAGTAAAACTTACATTTTGTATCCACCCTTAAACCCCCCCCCCCCCTGGAAAAATTTGAAATTAGCTGCCTGCTGAAAAGTAACTAAAGAATGAACTAATGAGAGACAAATTTATTCTTTTTATTCCTGACCATTAATTTTTACATTCTGAACTCTTTTTTTTTCAAATAATGTAGAATTAGTCCAAGATTACAACAATAAGAGGTTTTATCTTGGACGCATTCGAAAAGAGGTCTTTACTTCATCCTTTTCTCTTTTTTGTGATAAAATATTTTTAACGCTATAGCTTACAAAAAAAACTAGAAAAAAAGGTTACAATAATCTTAAATACAGTTTAAAAAAACTAAAAAATACGCTTTCAGAGTTAATCAAACAAAAGTTAAACTATATTTCATGATACTCTGATTTCCCTCTGGTTTTCAAAACTATTGAATATCGACTAAGTTTACATGCACTCATAATACATCAACTTGTAATATAGTTCAGCCTTTAGCGCTAATAATAGTATTAGTAAAGTGTGTTACTTTTATATTTGCAAAGAACGTAAATTTTATATTTTATTTGGTGTTACATACATACATACATACATACATACATACATGCATGCATGCATGCATGCATGCATGCATACATACATACATACATACATACATACATACATACATACATACAAACAAACAAACAAACAAACAAACAAACAAACAAACAAACAAACAAACAAACAAACATACATACATACACACACACACACACACACACACACACACACACACACACACACACACACACACACACACACACACACACACACATACATACATATATACATACATACATACAAGCATACATACGTACATCCAAATAAACATACGTACATCCAAACATACGTACATACATACATACATACAAACAAACAAACCTACATGTGAAACTAATAAAAGAATATTGAAAATATTTAAAAATAATAATACATGTACCAATAAAAATAATAAAAATACTAGTATGTTTGAAAAATACATTTTTTTCTATCATGCATGTAAATATAAAAATAACAATCAACTACAAAGTTAGAAAAAAAATAACGTATTCAGAACTTAAAGTAGAAAAAAAAACTTTTTTTTGCATATGTAAATTTTGGAGTAAAGCAATAGCATGCAGAATAATGATTGTACTTAAATACGCGCTGAATCATTAACAATCCTTAGGGATATGAATTTCGTCAATAATAAATACCGAAAGTTAAATTTTTTGCAGTGATTATTATTCATTTTAAATTTTTAGTCATAAGATATTCAGCTTTAAAATATGAATCTAAAAATTTACTTTAAAACGTTTACTGTACTCCCTCTCCCTATTCATTAAAATCAATAGAAATATAATGACTGCAACCACACAAATATCCTACTCAAAATTGCTTTTGTCTATCTCTTCAGATTTGTGTGTCGGTTTAAATGTTTATTTTTATTATTGAATAGTTGATTAGTCTGGCGTTAAACGATCTGCCTCAAAAATAAAAGTGATGCCACTTGATCCGCTTTCAATACTCAGGCATAAATAAAAGAGAAGAAATTCCAGGTAATATTTATTTTCACGATAATTACAACAATTCTTAAACACTTTATTGAGGTAAAGACATTAAAAGACATTAGTCCCTAAAAATTTCCCGTCGAATGAGGACATAAATCCCTATGAGAATAAGGAAAACAGTTCAAAAATAGAGTCAGGGATGTCTCTAAATGTGCCCATCACTCTAAAAACGAGTTAGTCTAGCTATCACAATCCTCACACCGTCTCTTGGCCGAGAAAAACTCTGAGGCCGCGTGAAGCATATCTAAAATTTTCAGTTCAAAAAAATTAAGAAATAAAATAAAAAGGAATGTAGCCAAAATTGTGACTTTGAAATAAAGGCAAAAGTCCTGAAATATCATCAACAGAACTTATGAATATTCGTTGAAAGTAAGACAGTATTTACTAATTAGATTAATTCTCAACCATTATTAAAAGTAAACCGACAGTATCCTACAAAAACCCTCATTTTAATTTTTTAATCTTTTAAAACCCCACTTTTTTTGTGATTTCATTACTCTTTTGTTAAGTGTTTTTATATTTCTCTTTTTTCTATTTATTTATTTATTGATTGATTTAAAAAAGAATCAAGAGTTTTAGTTCTACTGGATGAGGTTTGACTGAAACACATAAAAGTATTATCAAAAAGTGTCTTTATGTTACTTTACCAATTATCATTAAAATTTAACCTCAGTTTAATCAAAATTTGAACACCCAATCAAATCGGCAATTTTCAATCTTGCAAACGCGTATTGACGTACCCACGGAGACATCAATATTCGTCACCATAATTGGTTCTGCTTTGGGAATATACGCAATTTGCATCACATAGTAAATTACGAACTTCTATAGACTCACTTCTTTGTCCCTAATCGCTGAAGAGGTAGTAAAATGTCCCAATGAGGGGTTTGGAAACTTTTGATATGGAATGTAAGGCAAATGGGAGGATAAATGTGTCAATGGATCATTATATCTAATTATAGTGACTTTATTTAGTTTTTTAACCCATGTTTAAGATTAAAAGAAGGTGAGAAACTTATTAAAGTATAACTACTAAAAATATTAATTAATGGACAAAAACAAAACTCGAATATAATTTTATCTTGTAAAAATATATATTAAAATAGATAAAAACATAAGAAAAAAATTCAGCTTATTGAAAAAATATCTCTAGAAATAAAAAGTTTTAAAAATATAAGTCTGTCAATCAAGTTGTCTCTTAGTACAGGGTATACCTATCGATAAGTCTATGGGCATAGACTTATGCCCATTTCATGTTGTAATATCATCAGTTCGTTTTATACTACTTTTACTCTCAAAAATATACACATTTGAAACCAGACAATTATTTTGAATAACCCTGTTTTATAACTTTAAATCTTTTATTTTCAACGGACTCTCGTCATAATCCAAAGCTTCATAAAGCAAGTAAGGCTCTTTGTCGGAGCAAAATGCCCTTTCAATAATATTCGTCATTTTTTATCTTTCTTTGAGTTGAACCACTTATAAAAAAAATATATATATACAGAGCCCATTGTTGCCTTTTTCTAAATTCCCTAACTTGAGTTTAGTTTTTTTTTTTTTTAATGTAACTCCATTTCTATGTTTTAACTTTTATTCTTTACCAAAACCAACACTTTTTTCCAAAATCTCGAAAATTTCATGTTTATTTAAAAAGAGCTATTATTTAAACAGCACGAATAATTGCAACTTATAAGCATGAATTCAAATCATGCAGAAAACACCTCAGTCCAATATCAAGTTACACTCAAAAGAGAGAGTTGAACCAAAACACTGATATTTTTAAAATTTCTTCCAAAAACAGTCTTTATAAAATATATCTTTCTCAGTAGCAGATTTACTTCGTATTTGCGAGGATATTTCTTGACCGTTAAGGCCCAAAAGGTGTTGTAAACTATGGTATATGCTTCACATAGTTCTGTCATAGACAAAGGGGACCTTAAAAATGTAATGTGACAGGCTTCCAAAAGTAAATTTGGTATATGCTTCACATAGTTCTGTCATAGGCAAAGGGGCCCTTAAAAATGTAATGTGACAGGCTTCCAGAAGTAAATTTGGTATATGCTTCACATAGTTCTGTCATAGACAAAGGGGCCCCAAAAAACGTAATGTGACAGGCTTCCAAAAGTAAATTTGCCGCCAGTTTTTCTGTGTGTTCATATGGCTTCTGTGAATTTATCTCCAGAAAGTTTACAGTAATATACCCAAGTAGCACACTTCGTTGTTTAAAGGTTATAAAATGGTTATTAACCTTGTAACAACCACTTAAAAACGTACATAAAACGTTTAAAGGTTATTTGTGCTACCTGGGTAAAGTATTGACATTATTTACTATTATCAAGAATGTAGTCGGCCATCTTGTCTAGCGGTCAGAGAAGTCAGACTCGGATGGAGTGGTTCCGGGTTCGAATCCCGGCTTAGGCACGGATGTACTTCTTCTCTCACGTCCTTTCTTTGTGTGAATGTGTTGCTGTGTTGTGAAAGATTGCTTACCCAATAAACGGGTCTCTATGGTGTGAGTGTACTGTGAAAATCGACTTCACACCAAATTCCGGTACAGTTAGAAAAGTGAAGCAGCACACCTCAAGTTGCAAGCCTGGCTGGCACAAGACAACAACAACGATCAAAAACGTAAATATTATTATGTAAATAATTTTATCTCATATAAATTGAAGAAAAAGTTCAGCAGTTTGAAACCGATACATATTCCAAAAAGCAAATGAATACGCGTATTAAATTTCCTTACAAAATATTTTACTTCAGAGGAAGGCCATTTTTAAGTAATTATGTAACGTAATTCTCTGAAGAAAACTTTTCAAAACTTCTTTTAATATTCGTATCTACATTCCGTTTCTTAATTTAACGGACAAAACTATTTTTTAAAGATTTTTTTTTCTTTTGCCTCTTTCTTAAGACTTCAAACTTTTTTTTAAACATGCTGAAAGTTTCAAGACGAACACTTTAGAAAATCAAAATGCTCCAGTTGAATTTTTATGAATAGTAATGAAGAGTATCATTAATTCTTTTTTCGCATTTTGAAATCTTTTCTAAAGTATTCAAGAAAATTTCAACGACGATTTAGGTCAAAACGATTCTCAAGCGTAAAAACAATCCATTTTTTTTTTACTCGATGCGTTATACTCAATTTGAGATAAAATATTTCTGTTTTTATTCGAGTTTAAAAAACTAATCTAATTAACGAAGAATTACTTCAAACGTAATTTATCGAAACATAAATTTTGATAAAACTTGAGTTTAGTTTTTAAATAATGGCAAATGGAAAGGGGAAAAAATCAATAACTCTCCCTGTTTCTCTCTTAAAAAAAAAGGTTAAGCTGGTTTCGTAGGGAAGGCAAAAGAATTTCTGTGTGACTTCTTTTTATGAATTTATCTTTTTATAGTTTCTTAAAATGTATTTGCTGTGAATAAATGCATATAATATAAAGTGTCATGTGTTTGCATATTTGTGTTTATAAGTATAAATTGTCACATATGTGTGTATTTATAAATAGAATGATCAGAAAATGAACATACAGTTGAAAAATTAATAATCCACGACGCAATATTTTTTGTATAGTTATATATATATGTGTAAATGTGTGTGCTCATTTTCTGATAATCGGGTATTTTACAAACTGGAAAAAAATGAGACCAGACAGTAAGATCATGAAGCGGGAAAAAAATGAAAGGAAGCAACTTCGCACACACTCGCCATGTAGAAATTGTTGTTTTCGAGTCATATTTGATTAATAATTTCTATGAAGGGGGGGGGTGCAATTGCGTCAATTGGTTGAACTTCTTTATTAACATAAAAAACAATACAAGAAAGAGTAACAACACTAAGAGCGAGGAACTAACACCTAAGACACTGACGGAAATCGAACCCGCAACCCCTTGCTTTCGAGGAAGCTTCTGCCTCTGAGCCACTGAAGACCCGCCATGTTGCGGTGAAGGGGAAATATGTCAATTTTTTTCTGCTTTCTGAGCACCATTACGCTTTTCAAAATTGTAGAACATATAAGTTCCCATCTGATATGGTTGAGACTCGTTACGCATTCCATTGACCTGAGCTAAATGCCAAGTAACATATTACGTTAACATAGAAAATACAATTAACCGGCTTAATGATGCAGTATTTCCAATGTCACCCAAATACATAGCAACCTGCAATTTACTCGTACTACTATGTGCCAGTCGCTTTCCTCTGGGCAAGGAGTATCTGTAAAATTCTATCTGCAATGATCCACTTTTTCCCCTTGGCATAATGTATTGCTGTATGAACGTATTTCCAACGAGCTTGGCCAATGTAAAAAGGCCCTATGTGAGACTTTTTTTCCAAAGTTTGTCTGCATTTTTCTCCCTTGTTAGTTTAGTGACCGATGCTGCTTGTTGCTTGAAAACTAATTTGTGTAAAATAACCAACACTTCATTACTTTAAGCCAAAAAACAAGACTCAAACCTCTTTGTGTATGATTTTTTTGTGCAATTTTTATTTGAGCGATTTTTTTAAATTTTTTTTTCGTTCTATGTGAAAGTTTTAAACAAAGTGAACCATAATTGGCGAAGTTATCAACTGAATAAGTCATAAGCAGTATCTTTAGTTCTTCAGTTTACGAAAACGGTTTTGGACAAGTTTACCCTAAGAAAGTTCACGTGTTTCTAAACTGCGAGGGATAATGATTACATTTTGATAAAAGATTTCGTGTGTATAAAATAAATGTAGATGTAAATGAAATATTAAAAATGTCTGCATCTATATTTTCTAAATTACATTAAAAGGCTTGGCTAAATTCCAAGTTGCAGCCACATTTTGACTATGGGTTTTAAATGCGGTTACTTTTTACCACATATTTTTTTTAATTGTGTATAAATTAGTTTTTATTAGCTTCTCTTCAATCTGGAGCTTTTTTTCTCCTGGTCTATTCAACGCACAAAAACATGTTTGAGTTTTTTACACTTGCAGTGAATTAGTTTTTCGCTCATGTTCTTCAATATAACTATTAAAAAGTTTTGTCCTTAAATGCGGCATAATTCATTAAACTGTCTTATAAAAATTTAAATTAAGCAATTAATTACATTTAGTAATATATTCAATAGCCTCAAAAAACACTGATCGTTACTCAGAAAAACTATTAAAAGAGATACAAAAAGCGACGATAATTTCCTGTCAGACTCATTTGCAGTGCGACCTTTGCAACACGTAATACATTCTGACACTATTGACGACAGAAACGGTTTCCTTTATTGACACTACAATGCGGATTATTGGAGTGGATGCAGACATAATGGAGAATATTTCTTATCCACGCGGGTAACAATTTCTCGTGGGTGGAAGACCTGCCTTCATGACTTATAGACTTTTGGTATTAAAACAAAAATTGGACTTCTTATTATTCACTGCTAGTTGAAGGGCTTGGGAATATGAAGAGGTTATGTGACAAAACAGAAATTGCGAGTAATGAAAGTTCAAAGTTTTATTGTTGCAGTTATTGCAGCTTTTTTGCTTTCTGGTTTTGTCCTTAGTGTGTGTATGAAATTGGTCTAATGGCATCTACTTCTTGATGTACCAAGTTTTATTTGCTTACTTGTATCCATTGCTTACCATTATTCAGAGTGCATTTTCAAAAAAATGTAACATAGCCCCTTTATCCTCCAATCCCTTCAATAGTGAATGAGAAAAACTTATTTTCATATTGAATATACATTTTTTTGCAAGGGAAATTAATCAGATGGGCAATTCCATGCAAGTGTGGAAAAGCGTTGAAAAAATTAAACGCGAGTAATGTAACTGTTCTGCATATTTTTTGGTTTAAAAATGTTAGAAGTTTCTTATTTATAACAATTTTTTGTTAGGAATGTAGTTTTTTAGTTTCGGCAATACTTTGAAGTTGGTATTAGCGTATTTTATTTTCAGTGAAGCAAATGGTCAAACTTTCAACATTGATAAGTTTCAATTTTTTTCCATTAGATAAATGTGACAAAGGAAGATTGTTGTTTATTACACTTTAAATTAATATTGTAAATTGATGAAACAAGTGTTTTCAATTTAATTAAGTGATTTGTGTCAATTTCAAAAAGGCACTGTTCTATGTAACGTGAGTTACCAAAAACATGTTAAAGTTTTTATAGCAAATAAAGAAAGGGCAATACAATGTTAACTATGTTATATTTTCTATCTTATAGATGTGTACTAAGCAAATAACAGTACTTTTCTTTTTAATATTGTTTATTTAATTTTTTGTGCTACAATCAAAACGAGTAACGTAAGTTGCCCACATATGTAGATAACGTAAGTTACCTTAGTAGAACTTCAATACTTGTGTTTCGAAATAAAGTAAATTGTAAATAAAACCTATGTGGTTAATAGAAGTAATTTATTCAATAATTCTTTTAATTATACTACTGTATTTACTTAATTAGATTACTCATATTTTTAAAATGTCTGTTTTTTAATAAGATTACAATACACCTTTATTATAAATTACATGCTTCTTTTTGTCTATTAAGTTATTAATTCTCTTTAAACAATATCACTGCATTCAGAATATTTAGCAGGTAATGTACTATGAATTATTCAAAAATGACTTCTGTTATCATTTAAAGTTATCAAATATGTTTTGGAAAAAACAAATATAAAAATAGTTTCTCTTTCAATTGAAATATATTTGGTTTTGCATTAAAATGCCACTGAACTCTGCAGAAAAGATGCGCTGTAGAAGGGGTATGAGAAAAGTCATGTGGATATTACAGATTCATAAATAAAAGTCACTCTTGATAGTATTGAAATACGTTAGAAAAAGCAAAATGTATCAAAAAAAATTTTCTGAAGATCCGCACATTCACAATGACCATTTAAGAACCAGAAATTAACAAAATGTAGGGTTTCGTTTAGTTGTATTTTAAGGAACAAGAAGAAAAAACATAGATAAATGCTGGTGACTGGTGTGTGGTGAAGTACGAAAATGCATTGTATCCTTGAGTTGTGACGATTATTGAAGAAAACGAGTTTAAAGTAAAAGTAATGGCTGCTGTTGGAACCAATCAGAAATGGCCAGAAACGACAGAGGAAATTTATTATTAGAGAAAACATGATTCGAAAATAGAATTACCTGAACTTGTTAATACCAGCGTCCAGTACGGATTTAAAAGTCTTATACTTTGTAATATTTTTGATTGATCATTGAGTTTGGCATTAAATTTTTGTAAATTTAACTCATAATTGTTAATTTTCAGTATTTTGATCTAAACTAAGCTGTAATTTTCATTCATTAGTTTTTGTAATAAATATATGCTTGTAAGTGAATTTTGTAACGTAAGTTACTGTAACGTAAGTTACCCAGTTAGAAATTCTCATAAAATTCAATTTTTAAAATAAAATTTTAAATTTATGAAAATTAATTCCTAAATATTATAAGAAACTGATAAAGTATACTTCAAACAAGAAAACAACTGTAATAGAGCAGAAATTGGCCTTAGAACCAATTTTCATATTACGCCGTTCCCTTTTTGTGTAACGTAAGTTACTGCCTTATTTTTGACTGCTAAATTTTGTAAAATTTAAGTGCAGCGAATATTTTTGCATTTTAACTTTGCTTTTGACTGGCATTTTCACTGAATGCTTTTGTACAAGGTTTTTATAACAATATTTGTCTGTACTAAAGAGCTAACTGCATAAGAGTTGGTCAAAATGTAACGTAAGTTACCGTGGAATTGCCCAAATGTGTTTAAATACAAAATTATGGAAAAATGTTGCAAGGAAAATTGCTTTTTTTCTTAAGATGAGGCTTTAGAAGGCTCAAAAAATCAATTTTTGGAGGCAATTTTTAGGATTAAAGTAAAAGCTAGTCTAGAGAACTTTTTAGCCTTTTTTATTACGTGAGGGGAGAGCAATTTTTTTAAAGAAAAATGTTGCTTTCAATCGGTGCGACAAGATGGAGCTCGTAATTTTCATCTGGAACAAAACACTCCCAAAACGCCATTTTAATTTTAACAAATTTCAAAATTTCACGAATTAAAAAACATAAGAAATAAAAAGTTTCATTATTTATTTTAATTCATTTTTTTTTCGGCCATTTTGGGTTCTTTTTGCATAATTCTTTGTCAAAAGAGGGTTTTTTCTTGCGGTTTCCCCGAAAAAAATTTGTATTTGTCAGTTGCCTGTATAATGACGAATTATTTTTTGTATAAAACCGCATTACTAAATACGCAAGTATTGTTTAACATTGGCAGAAAGATGATGCATAATGAAAACGTCCTGAAAAAGTTATAATTAAATATCTGTCTTTCTTTCAAGCTGCATCGTAGAAGAATATTTTTTTCTTCTAATATTAATTGGGTGCAACTTCCAAACACACTTTGCAAAGAAAGCAGCAGACGCGTTTTTACGAACGCAAATATTTGTGCTTCATTTAAATTAACTAATGGAGTCTATGAATGCCATACATGACAGAAAGAAATTTGTTTTAATTAAACGAAAGAAAATTTTTATAAATATTTCTCTACTTTTATGAAGGCGAAAAACGTGTTATTTTGACTTCCAAAAAAATCTTCTTTTACCTCATTTCGTAAAATTGTTCTGCTGATCAGTTCTTTAAAAGACAAAAATACCTCAATCTTTGTACGCTTGCAGATACCTGGCTTTTGATCAATTTTATGTGACTTATTGGTGGCACACTACTTATTGGTAAATTGGTGGCACACCACTTTGAACCCGGGAAAATGTGTCTTTCTTGATCGATTACGGTCTAAGAAATGTCAAGGTTGGCAACAGAGCTTCGTAATTTACGCTGTGACGGAAATTGCGCTTATTCCCCGGGCGGTGATAATTTCGTGGCAAACTATTGATTTTCCTATAACATGTGTCTCTTCAAAGATCCTAACTTTTGGGTCAATCTCACAAAAATGCAGCGAATTATGTCAGCCAACTTCAAATTTCTATTCTCATTTTTTTATAATTATTAGGGTCACATTGGGGTAATTCCTGGTCAAAAAGCATTAACATCCAATTATCACAAAATCTATCTAAGTTAGAGTTACAAATTTTGGTATGGAGGAAGCACATTGAGATGTCCATCGAATAAAATATTCATGCTATCAACAATACATAATGAACTTGAGTAATTGTCGTTAATTAGTGACCAGGAATTACCCCGGAGATGGGGTAATTCCTGGCCACTTACGGGGCAATTATTGGTCACTCAAATGATTGATGAAAATGCATACATTTTGTAAGCACATTATTAATACAAGTTATTAAACTAATTAGATAAAGAATTTATTTATATATATAGCTAATTAAATACTGTATTTAGTTTTTTTAAGGAAGAATGCAATTGTTTTCAACATAATAGCTTTACTTAATAAAACTTAGCCAAAATACTTTTTATACACTTTGTATGCAATAGCTACAGCTTTTATATCTGTTGTGAATGAATCTTCACCTACTAAATAAATAGGTCCATAAAAAATATGGTGCACATGCACCATACACACTGAGCACATGCTTCTGTCTGTTATGAACAGGTTAAGGTGAACAGTTAAGTGAATAGTACAATGCAGTTACAATTAAGCATTTTTCTTAGTATAATTAAGAATAATTATTAAAACTTATAAAATAATTGGATGAAATTTAACAAAGAAAAATTCAGTATATTGTATACTTATCATTAACAGATAAGAATGTTACGTTGCGGTTACAGTTAACTTTGCAGTTAAGGCTCACAGAGTTACATATAGTTTAAATCAATAACATATGTCAATAATAGGTGAAATAATAATCCATAAATATTAAAAAAAGGACTGACCAGGAATTACCCCACTGACCAAGAATTACCCCAGTAGCCAGGGGCATTATTTGGAGCCTTCCTGCAAATTATTCAAAACAATAATGGTAAATCCAAAACTATTTTTCAGTAACTGACATGGTACCTAATTAAACCAAAAAAACGAAAAAGAAAAATATTCAGAAGTTTGAGTTTGATTACGATCTTTGTACAAATGTATCAAAACTAAGGCTAATCTTGTTTTACGAAATTTAACAAGCGATTTTAAAAAGATTTTTTTTTCAAACTAAATACACAGTCAACTCATAATTAAGTAATGAATTGCAATGAAGATAGTTCAGAGTACCTCTGTGATTTTTTTCATTTTATTGAAGGATTATTAAGACATAAAAAGGACTGTGACCAGGAATTACCCCAGAAACTTGCTGACCAGGAATTGCCCCGGGTGACCCTACCAATTTATTTCTCAGTTCTTCTACATTATAAAATATTAACGGTTCATACATAAGCAATTTGTGAAGATCTGAGAAATATTTGACTCCTCAGTAATACACAACTCAAATTAAGTATCAAAAAATAGATGGAGAAGAAAAGTCACCTTGTTTTCTCGCCGTAGTATTGGAAGTGGCTAACGTAGCACAGGAGTTCTACGTTTTCTTTATACCAGGATCTAATGTAATTGAGTTTTTTCCTTTTCCATTTTAATATCTAAATAGAGTGAACATATGAATGATAGACGATATTAGAAAATTTAAATGAAAACTTTTTTTTTTGCTTTGAATTGTACTGTTTAAATTATTTTTATGTAAAAGCATAGACATATTGCTGTTTCATTTCAATACTGTAAAGGAAAACCAATCATTTAAATATTTAACTGGTGGCAATTATTTTAATTTTTTTTTAAATTAATGTCAAATATGATCGGTACTGCTTTCGGTAGAATGTTCTTTTCTGTTCTTTAAATATGTATATAAAAATATCAGGAACTATTTTCATTTTTAAATCAGTTTTTGATTTCTGATTTTTTCTTTTAACTTAGTGTCAAAATACGCTACGAGTTAAGCATCTACAAGCAAGTTTTTCAGCAGCTGTTGAAAGACAGTGGTGGGGCTGAATCTAACAGGTCTTCTTTGCAATAAGTAACTTTTCTGGAACTTATCAAAAACAATTTTCAAGCAATATATAAGATAGCTGAAGGAAGTGTTGATTACTTTCATAAAAATGAAATTTCTCAAGTACTCAGCAGTCATGCCCGCTATGAAAGCATGTTAGGGTTCTATCGATGTCAGTTGAAACCTATTAAGGTTTTAAAAGAACAGCATTCGCTATAAATTTATACAAACCTCAGAATCTTAATAAGAATTTTCAAAGTCAACTACTGATTGAAGGTGTTTTCTTCAGTCAAAAATACTACTTTTATTGAAATTGGTAGGATAAGCAAGACATAATAATAACATGGGGCCACACTGCAAAAAATAAACTGTTGTTCATACAGTATAATACTAGAAGCCGAGAATCCGGTTTAAAACTAAAAATTCACAATAATAAACTGTAAAACTGTTAATTTTACAGTAACAAACTGTAAAATGACTAATTTTACAGTTTATTACAACGCATTTAAGAATTTCAAACTGGAACCTCTATTGCCAGTCATTTGCTGAAAAAACAACATTATTATTTTTTTTTAATGCAGCGCAAGAAGTATTTTCATTTTCTCAACATTTTATTTTCAATTGAATTTTTAAAGCGTCTGATGGCTAAAATCAAGTGAGATCTCGTATGACATTACAAATAAAGAAACTTTCTTGCAAAGCCAGAAATTTTTGAAAATAAAGTTTCGCTTAAGTTAAGTGTTCATTTACTAGTCGGTCTACCGTTCAAACACAATATACAAAATAATAGAAATTTTATCAGTATGTCTTATCCACCCCAGAGCGAGCCCTGATTGAAGTATCAGAACCCACTGACCCCAGCCGATTTGTAATAACATTATTCCTTGAGCAATCGATCGGGTCAGGAAAAACCTTACCTCCTTTTCCTTATTTGTTACCGAAAATATCGAACTTTTTGTCAGGATGACGAATAGGCTACGTTCTGGAGGTCTCTAGATATCCATTAATAATTCGCTCTATGTTCTAAGCGAGAGGAAAACTGTTAGTACTACTTTTATAATTTATTCGAGTTTTTGAGAGGTTTTTTTTGCAAGATTTGGTGTCTGGTTTTAATTAATAGTGTTAGAGTTTCACCTTAGCGTTCAAGCTTTAAGTCATTAATATATATTACTACAAGGTAAGAATTTCTTTCATAATGAATGGTTGATTCCTTTGTCCCGATTATATACTTTGTTTTTAACGGTGCATATTACTATGTGGAAGGGTAACAGTAATTATTTATAAACTCGCTTACTTGAAGCCACATTTAAATTATTAGGTTTGGGGTTAAAGAATTTTCCGAAACAAATAATACCTTGAATTAAAAGCATATCTTGTCGACTAAAGCCTTATCAATGCCCAAAGAAACATGACCAAATATTAACATAGTACTCTACTAAGGGCCCTGCTCCACATTGACGTAAAGCAGAAAAATAAAGCAGAAACGTAAAATTTATTCAATAGGGTTCCCATGGAAAGTACCCGGATTTTCGGTTTCGGTCGCGTTTTACGCTGATGTGGAGCAGGGCCCTAACTCTTCATTTTTTTCTCCTTTTATTGGATATTTTCTTCCATGCACTTCTAAAATTTAATACAGCTAAGACATAATAATGTAATGTGCATTAATATAATGTACATCAGACGTAATAATATAATGTAATGTAAAAAAAAAACAAATCAAAGTAATGCTGCATTACTATTATTATTATAATTATAGCAATATTTATTATTTTAGCAAACGACCTTCGTCAAATTTGCGCAAGCCTCAAGTTTCTACTGATTTTATCAGAATAATGCTAAGAGAGACAATGAATGTGAGGGGCTTTTGCTTTGGTTTGTTTTCGTTGGATTCGTTTATTTGAGGTGCTGATTTGTGTAAATGGTTTTTTTTATTATTATGTGTTCCCCTCTCTTATAAGTTCTAGAAAAAAAAACAACTAAGCAACTAAGCAAAAATGATACCATAGGGATTTTCTTAATATCACTGGTTTTTTTTTTCTGAAATAGAACCGTTCAACGGTGCTGTGCGTGGCTTTTGAGGGACAGCATATGCAGAACTTGAGAGTTTTTTGGAACAAACTTCTTTAATGAACCAAATCATAAAATATTTTGAAAGTCAATACTAATTTGGCAGTCTACTGTAAATTTTTCAAGTGTCTCAGTTTTTTGTGAGATATAAAGAGGATTAAATATGTAAAAGAACGAACATAGCAAAAAGTTCATATTCTTACAGTTACACCCTCGTATAAAAACGCTGTACTGTGAAATAGAGATAAGAATTACGTAATAATGTTTTGAGCTGGTTTTTATTATTTATGTATAACATGTTGTTTTCGATAACTAAGCTCCTCAAGTGCAGGCCCGTCATTTAGGGGCGGGGGGTCATGAGGGGCCAATTGCCCCCCCGCCCCCCCCCCACCACCACCACGGCTTTGAGAAAGCGATGTATTTACATATGTGGGAGTGGTTTTTGCTGTTTTCCAATGAAATTGCATTGCATTTGCACCTTTTGCCCCCCACCCTGAAAAAACTTGAAATTGCGGACCTGTTCAAATGATATATAACAAATAACATTCAACAACAAATGCAATTTAATTAATAAAGCCGTTTGAACTGAAAAACAAGCATTAAACAAAATTTGCTAACGAAAACGTGAAATACTTTCGGGTTTCAAAAAGTTCCAGCGATGTCTAAAATTCTAACGAGACAAAATACATTAACAAATAAGCAGAAATTCACCTGTTTTATTTCTAACAACTTTATTAAAAAATATTTGACTTTTGCTAAAGTCACACGCATTTCCTTCAAGTTATCCCAGCTATTGAATTGATGACGTCATTGCAGAGTCGTCAATTTACCTTAAATTAATCTCAATTTTTCGCCAGTGGGGAAAATTCCTCTCATGTCCTCTGAAAGCACAAATTAGATTCGTATAACTAGCTGTTTTATACCACCAAAAGCCCCAAAGCGACTCCGGAGAACGGAGAGGGAAAAAACGGAATTAAACTTATTTCTTTCATTTGCTTGACTTCCCTTTCTTTATCTCGTTTTTCTTTGAAGTATTTGTTGCTAGGCACCAACGCTATTTGATGATTTCGGTTATTTTGTAAGCAAATATTAAATTTTTACTGTACAATATATTTTAAAAGCTTAACAGCAACGTAAAAATGCACAATTAGCAATTAGAAATCCAGACAGGTTTTTTGAAGTGACAAGGGGCAAGTTTTCTATCCATATAAACCATATTATAAACGAAAAATTATCAGACTTTATTTTATATGATATTCTTTCATCCATTAGTTTATTTATTTCACATTGAAAAATATTAATTAGTTTTGTATATAGTTAATAATTAAACTAATTAAACTTTGTTATGAAATGCAACACTAAACTAGTATTTTTGACAAAACTCTCAAATTTATTCATATTATTTGTAATTCATCTGCTTTAAATTTAAACTGTCGTAATTTATGTGAAAAGCATATTTTTCATAAACAAATTTTTGAAAGTATCGTGCTATATTACTTTGAGTATCGTTCAAAACTATTTTAAATATTATACACCTCATATTTAAAATATTAGAATAATGACATTTTTTTTACAAATTGAAAATATCGTTTGGTAATGCAATGTCTTTAAATTCAAATATGCAAACGACGATTTTATTTAAGACTTATTGTTGATTTAACTTATTTGTTATCTTGAAATTAATATCATATTCGAAGAGATGAATAGAAAAAAAAATATATTTTGAAATGTCAAAATATTAGAATATTTTTTTAAGTGGTTCAAAATATTAGAATATTTAACATAAATTCTTATTTCATCATCACTAATTCATGATGGGTGGCATCCTTGATAAAGTGCAGATAATTTGATTTAAAATTAGTGATCTCTTTGCAGTTTGTTTGATTTTTGTCTTGAAATGGGTCGTGTGAGGGATATTTCTGAATCGATTAAACTGTGTATAAATGGATTTGTACCGGCACGGTAAAAATCAATGCGATATTGCAACTTATTTATGCTGTTTGCAATCAAGAGGTAGCAATATACTAACACAATATTTGAAAAATGGAAATTTTCAAAATAATCGTCAAAAAAGCGGTCGAAAACCAAAATCATCTGTTAGAGATGAGAAGCAATTGAAAGGTATTGTTAAGAAAAACCGTTTCAAAAGTGTGAGATTCTCGCACCGAAAATGGAAAGATGGAGGAATTGAAGTTTCTATGTCGACAACATTAAGACGTCTTCATAAATTTAAGTTTGAATTGTGTGTACCAAAAACAAAACCTTTCATGATTGTAAAACAAAAACGTACAAAATTGAATCGGTGTAAATCAAGATGTTTATGGAGCAAAGATGATTG
The DNA here is from genome assembly GCA_038373865.1 of Uloborus plumipes. Classification (NCBI taxonomy): domain Eukaryota; kingdom Metazoa; phylum Arthropoda; class Arachnida; order Araneae; family Uloboridae; genus Uloborus; species Uloborus plumipes. Next base: position 2,897 of record JAXGGA010000443.1, on the reverse strand, counting down.
AAAAAAAATATTATTTAGTGATAAAAGTATGCTTTGTGTTTCATATGGTCATCAAGTTACCGGAGTTTGGAGAATGCAGCAAGAAGAATGTCTTAAACGCCCAGTGAAATTTGCTGCTAGTGTGTGGCTAGTGAAATGACTTGGGGTTGCATGAGCGCAAACGTTACCTGAAACGTTATGCATCGTCCACGAAAAGGTTAATTCTCAGATATATCAAGAAATATTAGAATATTGCATGATTCCTTCGTCAGAAGATTTGTTTGAAGATGATTTCATCTTTCAACAAGATTTAGCTTCACCTCAACATCAGTATCGACTAAGAATTAATTCAGTCAGGGCAACTTCCTCGGCCACCAAACTCACCAGACATCCATCCCATCAAAAACTTGTGGCATATAAGAAAGAAAGAACTCTGAGAAAATCCTAATTCAAATAAAACTGAGTTAGTTGCACGTATAAAGTCTATTTGGTCTAATATTAATCGAAATGTTTGTAAGCAACTTGTTTGTAGCATTCCAGATCGATTAATCGTTCAATCTGGAATGCTAACAAACGATCAATTGACTGTTGTTAAAGCTAAATCGGATGCTACAAAGTATTAACTGCCATTTACTTCATATTCATACAGTAATATTTTGCATAAAATAAAATATTCTAATATTTTGAACCTATGTTAATTTTATTCTAATATTTTGATTTTTTTCAGAAGTCTATAGCAATATCTAAATTATTATTATTTTGCGCATTGTTTACGTTAAAATATTATTTAAGCTTTCCAGATTTCATTTATGAGCAATTTAATTGCAATTATTCAGTATAAAAAATAAATAATGGAAAGATTATTTCCTTTTTATCACTTTTTCTCAATTATTCTAATATTTTGAATATGAGGTGTACTCGTAAAAGCAAAAATACAACGTTCAAAAGCGCAAATGCGAGGCGGCTGTTGTCAGATGTCTTTGCATCATACGCTCACATTTTTCGTACTGAAAAAAGGTTTCCTTGTAAAGCCGAAACACATGTCTGCAGTATTCCTGCGCAGTTCTGCTTTTCAACATTGTATTTTTGCTTTTAAATTTAAGCACAAAGCTACATTTCAATATGCTATATTTTCCAACTTATAAAGGTGATATCACGATGCACAACATGCTGTTCTATGTTGTACCAGAAAAGGTGAAACAAACGAGCTAAATTTACATATTTTCAACCTTACTCCTACAGTTTTTTTATTCACTGATCAGTATAGATGTAGAGTACATATGTATACCAAAAAGGAGTTTAACAGAGCATAGAGAAGCATTTTTTATCAAAATCTAGTACCTTGTTTTTGATTCATGAAATGCTTCCAGTATGTTCATTAAAATTCCGATATTGGAGTAAAAGCAAGTGATATATTAATATAAACCATTCAATAATTGCTCAATATTCATAAAGAAACAGAACTTTTCAGAAAAAGTGAGATCGAAGTTTTTTTTTAATAATTATATTTTCTTTTCTCTTTAATGTTAAGGAAGACGTTTTACATTAATGAAGACTGAGGTATAGATACTAATTGCAGTAACATTACATGATCTACCCTTAGATAAAAGTTTTAAAGTTTAAGTAAAAATTGCCTTTTTAAGAATGCCTTTTTTAATGAGAATTTTCGAACTTATTGATGAAGACACGTGTTTCGGAACTACAAGGAATGCCTTTTGCGAATTTTGGAGCTGATGAATGAAAATATTTTCATCCATAATCTCGAAAGTTCACACTTAAAAAGGCCTTCCTTGTAACGGCGAAGCACGTGTCTGCAGCGTACTTGCACACTTGTGCTTTAAAGTTGTTTTATTTTGCTCAAAGGTATTCATTTTTTTTTCTTATTATTTTTCTTGAGGTACTTTGTTTTCAGATAGATATTTTACATGACATGTCTCACATCATTCAAAGTTACCCTCAGTAGCAGGATAACTTTGAATCAGATCAAACACGCATTTCAACTGATCTATAAAAATAGAGGAATTTTCCGATGTCGTACATCCGGCCTTTCTTTTTTACCAAATACGTGGCACATACCATTAATTTAGAATCTCAAAAAATGCATTTGTTTGTTAACAACCATTTGTTCAGCATGGAAGCGGCATTAGTGTTGAATACTAAGTAAAGAACTCTTGCTGGTGTGCTATACCACACTGCAACCTTTCTTGGCAACAGCATCGTGACGTCTGCGTGACGTTAGCCTATGAAAAACGAGCTAGATAAAACGTCACAGCCTACTGGGCGAATTAGAGGAGATCGCTGACTGCTTGTGAGCTCTTATTGGCTCCGCCCGTAGTGACGTTCAGTGTCAAGTTAAGTTGCATTTTAGTATCAATGTATTTTAGCTACACTGCAAAAAAAGAGCTGTTGTTTTTACAGTATAATACTGACAGCCGAGGTTCCAATTTAGAACAGTAAAATGCATTTTCTTACTGTAAAATCAGCAATTTTACAGCTTCTTGCTGTAAAGTTAGCGATTTTACAGTTTATTGCTGTAAAATTTAGCTGTATTATACTATAAAAACAGCAGTATAATACTGGCAGCAGAGGTTCCAGTTTAAAACTGTAAAATCCACGGTAATAAACTGCAAAATTAGCAATTTTACCGTTCATTACTGTAAAATTGAGTTTAATACTGTAAAATTAGCAATTTTAGTTTATTACTATAAAATTAGCTGCATTATACTGCAAAAAACAATTGGCCCTCTAAATTTCAATGAGATGACATTTGCCTACAGCTTGGTTGTTATCTGTTCTAGAGTTCAGAGTCCATAACAGAGACGAAACTTCAGTGTTTAGATGGCTTAACCCTTTAAGCGGTTTGCCCGTACGGTGTACGTGCTACCCGAAATTGGCCTTATCTGGTTTGCCCGTACTGC